>VZQC01014993.1:967635-991060 GCA_009823505.1 Rhizomys pruinosus
GTTTCTTATTACATCTTCAATTTCTTCATATATTATGGGTCTGTTTAAGCTGTCGATCTCTTCTTGGTTGAGCTTTGGTGATTCCCAGGATTTCAGATATTCATCCATTTCTTCTAGGTTTTCAAACTTGGTAGAGTATAGGTTTTTGAAGTATTCCCATATGATTGTCTGGATCTTTTCCTTGTCTGTTGTTATATTTCCCTTTTCATCATGGATTCTATTGATTTGGAGTTGTTCCTTCCTTCTTTTGGTTAACTGGGCCAGGTCTGTCTATCTTGTTTATTCTTTCAAAGAACCAACTTTTGGATTCATTGATTTTTTTTGTATTATTTTCTTTGTTTCTATTTCATTGATTTCTGCTCTGATTTTTGTTATTTCTTCCTGTCTGTTGCAGGACAACAACAACCTGTTAGGGTTCATTTGTTGTTGCCTCTCAAGTGCTTTTAGTTGCAGTGTTAGATCATTCACTTGTGTTCTTTCTGTTTTTCTAATGTAGGCCCCCAGGGCTATAAACTTCCCTCTTAGGACTGCTTTTAAGGTATCCCATAGGTTTTGTTGTGTTATATTGTCATTGTCATTCAGTTCCAGGAATGCTTTTATTTCTTTCTTTATCTCTTCCTTGACCCATTCATTATTCAAGAATGTGTTGTTTAGTCTCCATGTGTTCTTGTAGGCAGTAGGGTTTATCCTGGTACACTTCTGTTTTCTTTTAAGACTTTTATTACATTCAAGTTTTTAAATCTTTTTTGTTGTTGCTGTTGCTTGCTTTTGACACAAGGTTTTGTGTCAAAAGTGTGCCTTAGTTGGTCTGGAACTCGCTTATATAGACCAGGCTGGCCTTGATCTCACAGAGACCCACCTGTCTCTTCCCCTTGAGTGCTGGACTTAAAGGTGTGCTGCAACATATCCAGCTCCTTTTATTTGTTTTAATTTTTATATATGAATCGAGGTATGTTATCCAGATAGAAGTACAACTGACTTCTGTTGTGACTTTCTGAGCTCATTTATTTTAACAGCTTTTTTTCTTTTTGAGACAATGTCTCCCTGTAGCCCCACCTGGTCTGGAACTTAATATGTAGACCAGGCTCACTTAGAACTTAGAGATCTGCCTCTGCCTCCTGGGTACTGGGATTAAAGAGGTGTACCACCTCGGAGGGCTGTTTTAAAAGCTAATAGCTTTTAAAAATAAAAGCCCTGCCGGGCGAGGTGGCGCATGCCTTTAATCCTAGCACTCGGGATGCAGAGGCAGGTGGATCTTTGTGAGTTCAAGGCCAGCCTGGGCTACAGAGTGAGTTCCAGGACAGCTGGGGCTACAGGGAGACCCTGTCTCCAAAAGACCAGAAAATAAAATAAAATAAAATAAAATAAAAGCCCTGGGGGCTGGAGAGATGCCTCAGGGGTTAAGAGCACTGGATGCTCTAGCAGAGGTCTGGGTTTGATTCCTAGCATTCACCTGGTGGCTACCAGCCATCTGTAACTCTAGTTCCAGGGAGTCCAATGCTCTGTTCTGACCTCCATGGGCATTGCGTGACATGGGCAGACTTACATACACATAAAATAAAAATAATAAAAATTAAATATTAAAAACCAAAAGCCTTATTTTGTGTGTGTGGGTGCATTGCCTGCATGCATGTATGTGCACCATGTGCATTTCTGGTGCACAAGAAGGCCAGAAAAAGCATTAGATTCCCTGGAACTGGAGTTATAGATGGTTGTGAGCTGCCATGTGGGTGCTGGGAACTGAACCCTGGTCCTTTGGAAGAACAGTCATCACTCTTAACTGCTGAGGCATCTCTCCACCTCCCATTATCTCTATTTATGCAATCATGTAATCTCTAAATAGAGGTAGTTTTTCTTCTCTTCTAACCTGCTGGTTTGAATTTCATTTACTTGTGTAACTGACCTAGCTGGACCTTCCAGTCCAATATTAAATAAAAGAGGTGGTGGGGCAAACAGTCTCTTATTCATGGAGCATGAAGATGGCTGCAGGCTTTCTGCAGGTTCGTTTATGAGGCTCAAATTTTGTTTGTAATTTGTTGAGTGTTTTTATCCTAAGAAGTATTGTGCTTTACGAAATTTCTTTCAGAAGTCTTCTGAGATAATCCTGAGGTAGCTCCCTTTTATTATGTTAAAATTTTTACTTATAGCATTTTGATTACAGCATTAGTTATAAAAACTTGCCTATGTTAATAAAGATCATTATTAGCTGGTTTTTGTGAGTTATCCAAATTTGTATTCTAATCTGGTCCCTGGTTGTTTAGATGTTAAATATACCCCCAAAGCCCATGTGTGGTCCCCAGGGTGGCACTGTTGGGGGTGGAGCCTCATGGTGCATGCGTAGACTACTGGGATGTGTTTCCTTATTCTTTTCTTCCTGAATGTATGATGTGTAGTGTGCTCTGCTCAGAACCCTTCACTCGTACATCTGGTGTCTCCACCAGACACCTAAAATCGGTGCATGCACCATGGGCTGGAACTTGGGAAACCAGGAGCTAAAAAGAAACGTTCTTGGTAGAAGGAAAAAACCCACTCCCACAACTTGTCCTCTGACCTCCATATGAATCCTGTGGCCCACAAAGACAGACAGACAGACACACATACCGTCTGCTAAATAAATAAATGTAAGATTTTTAAAATTAAAAAAACACACACTTCATGAAATAAAATATCACAGAATAAGCTTGAATAAGAGCTCAAGTTCAAGGATGAAAGCAGTCAAGCATTGTTGTTTTCTTTTTTTTAATAATTTTTTATTACTAATTTTATTTATTTCTGTATGTGTATGAATGTACTGTCTGCATGCAGGTGTGTGCACCCGTGTCATGCAATGCAGTGGAGGTCAGAAGAGGGTGTCAGATTCCCCTGGAACTGGAGTTCTCCTGGAATTGGAGTTTCAGACGGTTCTTGGCCGCCTTGTGGGTTCTGGGGATCGAACCCAGGTCCTCTGTAAGAGCGGTCGGCGCTCTTAACCACTAGGCCATCTCTCCAGCCCAAGCATTGTTGTTTTCAATCGAATAACTGAATTCTTTTTTTAAAATTTTTTTATTTATTTCTGTTTGTGTATGAATTTACTGTCTGCATGAAGGTGTGTGTCCCCTTGTTGTGCAATGCCGCTGAGGACAGAAGACGGTGTCGCATTCCCTGAAACTAGAGTTCTCCTGTAACTGGAGTTTCAGATAGTTCTCTGCCACCATGTGGGTGCTGGGGATCGAAGCCGGGTCCTCTGTAAGAGCGGTCGGCGCTCTTAACCGCTAGGCTATCTCTCCAGCCCAGTTGGTGCTCTTAACTGCTAGGCCATCTCTCCAGCCCGAACAACTGAATTCTTGTTCAAAGTCATAATGCTTCAGGCAGGCCAGCCCTCTCCTCTTTCAGTGGTAAGGTTCTGGTGTCACTCACAGGGCCAATGCCCGAGCATTAGTTTGTGAGAGCTGTAGGAATTAAACAACATGGATGTTCTCCCAATTCTGAGGCTGGAAGTTCAAGATCAAGGTGGTAGCAGGGTCCGTTACTCTCAAGGCTTCTCTCTTTAGCTTGTAGACAGCTGACTTCTTTCTGGGTTGACAGGTGCTGGGCTTTCCTCTGTGTGTATCTCTATCATAATCTCTTCCTAAGAGGACACCAGTCATATGTGATTACGGGCACCTACCCCAGTGACCCCTCCTAACTTTAATTAGTCCTTTTTTGAAAGATTTTTAAATTATTATTTATTTATTTATTTTTTTATGTGTATGAGTGTACTGTCTGCATGTAGGTTGGTGCACCTGTGCAATGCCGCAGAGGTCAGAAGAGGACTTTGGATTCCCTGGAACTGGAGTCAAAGACAGTTCTTAGCCACCATGTGGGTGCTGGGAATTGAACCCGGGTCCTCTGTAAGACCAGTTGGTGCTCTTAACTGCTGAGCCATCTCTCCAGACCCCATTAATTAGTCTTTTCTATTTTTAGTTTTTGGTCTTTTTGAGACAGGGTTTCCCCGTAGCCTCTGCTGGCCTGGAACTCACTATGTAGACCAGACTGGCCTTGAACTCACAGAGATCTACCTACCTCTGCCTCCCAAGTGCTAGGATTAAAGGTGTGCTCCACCATGCCCATCTTTTAATTAGTCTTTTCACAGTCTCATTTCCAATTAGAGCACCTGAGACACAGGGGTTAAGACTTAAACACAGGAATCTGGAAGAGACATAATTCAGCCTGTAATAGCCTGGAATGGACTGGATGGACTGGCTCCTTCTGGCCACCAGTCAGCTGTCCACACAACCCTAAGAGTCTTATTCTGGTGATAGGGCCCAGAGTCAGGACACATTCACAAGGTGAGGACCCTCTGGTGTGCATGACCCCACATCCTGAGCATTCCGCACACCCTTCCAGACACCTCCTCACCCCTACTCTGTACCCCGAGTAATAGAGGCCTTTGCTCTTCCAATAACCCCTCATCTAAGTAGGAAATTTGTCATCTGAATTTTAGAAGAAACTTGTTGCCTCAGACCCCATATCTCTTAATTGATTAGATTTTCATTTTTTTTTTTAATTTTATTTATTTATGTATGTGTATGTGTACTGTCTGCATACAGGTGTGTGCACCCGTGTTGTGCAATGCTGCGGAGGTCAGAAGAGGGTGTCGGATTCCCTTGGAACTGGAGTTCTCCTGGAATTGGAGTTTCAGACCGTTCTGGGCTGCCATGTGGGTGCTGGGGATTGAACCCGGGTCCTCTGTAAGAGCGGTCGGCACTCTTAACCGCTAGGCCATCTCTCCAGCCCTGGATTAGATTTTCAAAGCAAATGCCAGAGAATGAATAAGTTCTTCCTGCTTCCTGTTTATAACAAGCTTCCATGGGATAATGAAGTACCTGCTTGAACTGAGACATAGAATGTGGAAAAATACAGATTCAAATGATTATTCAGTTACATATGATTAATATTTATATCCTGAATGTTTGTGTTTTTCTAATTCCAATGGTGTAGGAATTCCATGTATAATTAGTTATATGTTTCTTCAATCAGGAATGACATGGTCTTATAGAAACAGAATATATTATTAACTAATATACAAAAGTATAACTGAATATCTACACTAAACTTTATACTGAGGAAAAAGTAAAATATTTATCTAGGGATATAAAACAAAAGTGAAACAAAACTACCAAAAATCATTATTGTATTGAATGGGCATATTTAAAAAATATTATGTGTATATGTGTGTATCTATGTGTATCTATGTGCATATGTGTGTATCTATGTGTATTTATGTTTGGGTGTGTACACATGTGAATGCAGGTGCCGGTGAAGTCCAGAGAGGATTAGATTGCCTAGAACTGGAGTTATAAGCAGTTATGATCTGCCTTACATGGGTGCTGGGAAATGAACTTGGGTCTCCTGCAAGAACTGTAGAGACTCTTAACTATGAAGCTGTTTCTTCAGCCCAGAATGGCATTTTTTTTTTAGTCTTTTTTTGAGACAGGGTTTCTTTGTATCCCCAGCCAGCCTGGAATTCACTATATAAACCAGGCTGGCCTTGAAACTCACAGAAATCTGCCTGCTTCTGCCTCCCAATTGCTGGGATTAAAGGCATGTGCTATCATGTCCAGTGACAATACTTTTTTTTATGCTTTTCTGTCTAAAAAGAGGGTGGAGTATAAATGTTCTTGGTTAAAAAATGAAAAACATGGAATGGAGTTGGTCAATGGAGTTGGTCAGTGCCCCTCAGAGTTGGTCAATGGAGTTGGTCAATGCCCCTCGGACATTATGTCAGCCTCATTTCGCAACCCCGGGTAATGGTGATGGATCGATGGCTGAGCTCCTGAGCCAAGGCAGGCAGGTAACAGCAACAGGTTTGAAACTATCTTCCCTCCTCCTCAGGGGAGTGGGTGGGCGTCAGGGATCATGAAGCTTAGAAAATGTTGCTCTGAAGCACCACATCCTGCTTCCAGACACAAAATCCAAGCCGACATCCCTGTTACATTGGCAGTTATAGATCAAGAATCCTGGAGCAGGTTGCATGACTCTACCCCCACACTAGCTATGTGAAGCTGGACAAGCTACCTCGCCTCTCTGGGCCACAATCCTTGAAGCATAAAATGAGAACAACAAAACTGTCACCCAATTTGTGAGTAATAAACAGTTGCAGAGCATTCTGTGGCACACAGTGAGCACTGAAGAAGTGTTGGCTGGCCCTGGGATGGCAGCTGAGTGTGGCAGTTCAAAAGCCAGCATGGACCAGTGGCATTGGAGACAGCTGGATCTGAGGGGCGTAGTCTGCCAGTCTAGCCTAAAAATGCCAAGCTCCAGGTTCTGGAAGACCCTGTCTCAAAAAGTAAGGTGGAGAGCAGGAGAGGAAGAAGCCCAGTGTCAAGCTCTGACCTCTACAGGCCAGCACGCCTGTACAAACACATGCACATGGCTGTGCTAGACACCTGCAAAACATACACACACACATATGCACACAAACACAAACACAAATTAAATGATCAGGCATGACATGGGTAAATTAGTTAGAGAAAGCCACCCAGATTATAGCAAGACAGATAAGCCAGGCAATAGTTATTGCAGGTTGTAGGGTGTAGACTATTATTATTATTATTATTATTATTATTATTATTATTTGAAGACAGGGTCTCCCTATAGCTCCAGCTGGCCTGGAACTCACTCTGTAGACCAGGCTGGCTTTGAACTCACAGAGATCTGCCTGCCTCTGCCTCCTGAGTGCTAGGATTAAAGGCATGTGCCACCACGCCCAGCTTAAAGATGGTTTTTAGCCTCCCTGTGGGTGCTGAGAATCGAACCCCGTTCCTCTGCAAGAGCAGTCAGTGCTCTTAACCACTCTCCAGCCATCTCTCCAGCCCCAAGGGATGTAGACTTTTAAATGATTACCCATGTGGGTTTCCAGATTCTGTGATGAACAGGTTGAATAACTTCAAAACAGCTGCCTTCAGAGAGGACTTTCCTGAAGGTGAGAAGACTTAGTTTCCCTCTTTGTGGACCGTCTCCCACCTTCACACTCCTGGTGCTTTTCCTGGGAGTAAAGGAAAGCAGAGCTCTGGCTGGGCAGAGGCTCCCTCTCCGCTGGAGGATCACAAGGGCATGTGGGAGGGAGGGTGGCAGACTCAGTCTCCAGGATTCCTCTCCCCTTGTTCCCTGAGGTGTTTGGAGGAAACATGTCCTCAATTGTTCTCAAGCTTCACATCTTAGGGTTTGTGCCACCGGAAAGATGCTGGATCCATCTCAAAGCTCCTGAGAAACTCCGTGCCATGGCCGTGCTCCCAGCTCCTTCTCATGTCAGCGATAGTGGAGGCAGGGTGGTGAGCGAATCGGAACAGTGTGGGGCAGGCCCAAGAAGGTGGATTCCCAGGACAAGCAGGCTCCAGGATAAAGCATCCCACAGTATTCTACAACAAACCAATTTATCATTTGTACCATGGTGGTGATATAACTGATGAGAGCATCTTTTTGTTGTTGGTTTTTGAGACAGGTCCTTATTATGTAGCCCCAGCTGGCCTGGAACTTGCTATGTGCACCAGCTGACTTTGATCTCACAGAGGTCTGCCTGCCTCTTCCTCCCAAGTGCTGCACCACCACACCCAGCCTCTGATAAGAACATTTTAAAATTAATGAATTTTAATTTTTGAGAAAAGTTTTCATATAGTACAGCTTAGCCTAGAATCCAATATGTAACTAAAGATGCCTTGAACCCTCCCATCTCATCAAGGTTAGGGCATTAGAAATAAATTGGAATCTTTTTTTTTAAAACAACAACAACAACAACAACAACATTCTTTTTATAAGTTGATTATTTCAGGTATTTTGTTATAGCAATAAAAAGCTTACACACTCACAGTGTAGCAAGCTTTATATGTTAGTATTCTCTCTCTCTCTCTCTCCCTCCCTCCCTCCCTACTTCCCTCCCTCTCCCTCTCTTCCCTCTCTTTCTCTCTGTATCTCAGGCTCCTCTTGAAATCAGTGCTTCTGTAATAGCCTCCTAAGAGCTGAGATTAGAGATTACAGGTGTGTGCTTCCACATCCAGTTCTGTTAATTCTAAGAATTTTAAAGACACTTTATGTATATTAGTGTTGGCCACCTGAGCTGTGGAGTTTGCCTCAAAGGGCAGAATAGGGTATTGGATCCCCTGGAACTGGAGCTCCAGGCAGTTGTTGAAATGGCAAAACAAACTCCATTTTGTTCTTGCTGACTTTTCTTTACCTTGTGTTTTGACCCAGCCATTCCCACCGCAGTCAGCCAGGCAGAGCCTCTCACGCAGGCAGTCTCAAGGTGTACTCTGTTTCTGCAATACTGGAAAACTTGAAAATAGCCAGGAAGCACATCCAGGCAGCACGAGCTTCCACCCATCCTAACTGAAACTTTTTTGTTAACCGAAAACCTCTTTGCTACTTGACCTTCCCCTGGTCTGCTGTGACTATGTGATCTGATGTAACTATGGTTATTGACTTGGCCCCTGGCATGATGTCATTGTGGTTTTAAGGTTTATAAACCATGCCCCACTTCTCTGCAGAGTCGAGAGTTCTTTTGGGCCTTAGCCCCCTCTCTGATCCCTGGATAGTAATAAAGGACTCCTAATTCCACATCATGAGGGGCATTCCTTTGTGCATCTTGCTTGGTATTATATTTAGAGAACCCCATGAGATCACCGCTCAGAGGCTCAACCTTGCTCTCGATCTCCCCAGCTTGATGAATTGCTACAGGGGAGGCATCACTGAGATGTTCCAGGGCCCTGTGACTCTCATCAGAGCTGGAGAGTCCCAGAATGACTGCTGTGTGATCCAGAAACCAAAACTAATTGAGTCCTTTTGATCTCCTGGGAGTTAAGTTCTGTTATTTCTGGTTTGGAGCTGCATTCTTGTCTGGTCTGGTTTGGTCTGGTATTTAATAAGGGAATGTGATCCTGACAGGGACCTTCCCAAGGCCTTTCTCAGTAGCCAAGATGTTGACTGAGAAGGTCATTTGGTAGACTGGTGTACCACCTTAAACTGGCTACTCTGGTCTGTTTTGGGTATATGAATAATTGTTTGACTGAATGGGTGATCAGGCAGTCGGATGAAATGAGTTCTATTCTGGACACACCTGCCTGGGGAGTCCTGTCTTTAGTCTTCTCTTGTGGAAGGAGATCATGTCCTTGTTTGTTTCAACTGCTGACTGTGACTTTCCCCTTTTCCTTCCTCCCAGATTCTTGTGGGGGACTGGGAGGCGGCCTGCCCTCCGAGTTTACCCAGGCCTGGTAAACTCTGCGCCTACCTCCTGCCACTGCTTTATAACAACTCTCTATCTGATAGGCTCGTGGCTGCTTTGCAGCTTTCTGCTGTGTCCACCCTTCAAAGCAGCCCCCTTTCCCCTTGCCCAGCCCGGTCCCTGTGCCCCGCCCTCTCTCCATTCCCTTTTCTCAGAGTTCTTTCTTGGTCTCCTCAGGCTGTGGTAAAAGGGGGAGGGAATGGAATGTATCTCAGGACTCGCAGCCAGGACTCACTCCCCACTGAAGCCTGTTGTCTGCTTCTGTGTGGTGAGAAAAAGGAAAAAGCTGGGAGGTTTCGAAGAGGCTAAATTTCCTCAGTCTGGGACTCCTTTCTCTCTGAAAGCAGAGTTGCTGGGTGTTAGGACTGGGCAACCTCTCCCTGACCTCTTCCTCCTACCCCTTTCTCCACCCTTCTGAGAGCCTGGGCTGGCATTTATCTCTAGATGACTGGTCCTCAGGAAATGCTGCACTACTCTCTGTTATTACTAAAAAGAGAAAAGGAGCTCACTTGCTTTCTATCAGCTCAGAATGTCCATCCACCCTCCCCCTCCTTCCTCGGAACTGCTCCTCGGGAGCTCGAAGGAATGCAGGACCAGTTTGACTCATAGATTTGGGAATTGCATACAGAGAGATAGAATATGTTATGGGAAAAGCCTCACATTTTAGTTTTAATGTTGTCTAAAAAGTAAAAATAGTTTTGTTTAAAATAAAAATGCCTTATTATACCAGAATATAAAAGGAGACAGGAAAAGTTCAGCTCAAGGATATATAGTAAATTTAAAAAGGTTGGGGAAACTGTAAACTTTATTTGCTTTGGTTTAATTTTGGTCAGATTTCTTCAAAAGAGAAAAAAGGATAGTGATTTTTTTTCAGCTTTTCATCTATTTTTATTGAGCATTCAATGAATAAATATTGAGTACATCTCACACAATGGTTCCCAATCAAACCCAGTCCCCTCATGCCCCAACCCTCCCCATCAGAACTCGTGCATTACATCATGCAAGCTAAGTCCTACCCAGTCAAGCTTTTGAACCCAGAGGAGGATAGTGATTCTTTATTACAAAATATTTCTGTTTAAATGGGATTCTATTCTTTAATTAATTAATTAATTAATTAATTAATTAATGTGTATGAATGTATTGTCTGCATGTAGGTTTGTGCACCCATGTCGTGCAATGCCACGGAGGTCAGAAGAGGGCGTCGGATTCCCCTGGAACTGGAGTTCTCCTGGAATTGGAGTTACAGACGGTTCTCAGCCGCCACGTGGGTGCCAGGGATTGAAACCTGGTCCTCTGCAAGAGCAGTTGGCACTCTTAACTGCTAGGCCATCTCTCCAGCCCGGGATTCTATTCTTTAAAGGAAATGAGGGGCTAAGAGATGGCTCAGTGGTCAAGAGCACAGGCTGTTCTTGCAGAAGACTGGGGTTCAAATCCCAGCACCCACCTGGCACCCAACAATGTCCATAACTCCAGTTTCAAGGGACCTGATGCCCTCTTCTGTCCTCTGCCATCTGAAGTATACATCTTGTGGTCCTTTAAATGTTGTTATGTGTGTGCTGCATTCCACTAGATGTTCTTCCTCCCTGGACCAGGGCTCACAGCTGTGACACTGCTGATTCCCAGAACTGTTTTCCAGGCCTGCAGGTTATCAGTCCTCAGAACTAAGCCACAAGCAGGGAGGGGGAGGGAACAGTGAAAAGTAACCCAGAGAGAAAAAGGAGAGATGGACTCATAGAGACTGGGAGTAAAGGACTCCGTTTAATGTTGTAAGTCAAGGCTTTTTATACAAATCCTTGCAGAGGGCTGGAACACAGAGAATTGGGGGTTGAGAGACATGGTTGGGACAAGCGAGGACCTCAGGCCATTTGTTCCAGATCAGTGCTTTGCCCCAAGGGATCAAAGACAGTTGGCGGTGCCAGGGTGGGTTTGGCAGGTTTGCAGGATATCAGCAGGGGTCCAGGCTTGGAGGCTGTTTGCTAACTCTTTTAAGTGCTTCTGCCAAAAGAATGTCTACATCTCCCTGTTTTTACTTATTAAAAAAAGCTCAGTTGTCACATAGCATTATTATTTTTCTATTGGAGATATTCTGGAAAGTGTGGCCCAATGTAGCTTCCACTGGGGACAACAGAACCTGGGTGTGTGTATAGTAAGCTGGAAGTATGACATCTGCTTGGTACATCAAGAAAGAGTGCTCAGGACCTGGAGCTTTGCTGAAGTAGCTAAGGCAGGAAATACAGCATCATCTCGACCCCACAGAGCTGTTAGATAACCCACAGAAGCTACTTAAAATGCCCACCAAAATTATTAGGTAACTCACAGAGGCAACTGGGGACAATGTTTTGAAGAGTCCTGCCTCAAGCCAGTCAAAATCTCAGTCCCACAACTCTTCCTTTGTTTTTGATTAAAATGGAGCAGTGTTGTCATTATTTTTTCAGAAAACTTTTAGGGATGGCTTGATATTGGAGTTAGGACATTCTGGGCTCTAACTCCAAACTGGCTTTTGACGAGCCAGGAAGCCAACTCCTAAGGTGGGGATTTAGTCTCAGCAAAAGGGATAATCTAGGTGGCCCAGAGGGACTTGGGTTGCAGGTAACATGGCTTTGTCAACAAAAGATAACATTTTTACCCCCAAATATAAAGACACACAGGCATCCATTGATTTTCCTCTGAACACAGAGGCAGCAAAAGACTTCAGGGCAGCTGCCAAGACTCTCAGAGCCGCACGTGCGTTCACACCTATAAATTTAAACACAGAAGCTGGTGCCAGTGCATCACAAACTGATCATAAAAGATGCAAAGAGATCCACTGAGTATGCAAATTTTCCTTCAAGTGGTGGAACTCTAAAATATGTATGACAAAGCAAAAAGTAACACCTTCTTTCCCATCAAGACATACAGGTATGTGAGTGACATCATGTCTAAGAATAACATTCCTGTCATATACATGAAGACATACAGATATCACTTGATATCCCTTTTAACATAGATGGTGATTTTACTTGTACCCCCAAAGTATTAAGTTTGGCTGGAAAGATCTGTGTATGTAACTAATATTGATGGAATACAGTCCAGCTGCAATTGTCCTTTTGGTCTTCTGTGGGCTTTTTCTTTAGCCAGTAGCTCCTAGGCTTTGGGGGAAGGGTAGGTGAGAAGAGGAGCAACCCATTCTTTGTTTCTGAAGATAGCCCTTAGGCTGTCTCAGCCTTTTTTCCCAGCAGGAGCCTGGCAACTCAGCTCTGGCTTTAGTTTCTCTGGAGGCATGGATTGTGGGCCTGGAGGTGAAGCAAAGCAGCCGCAGGTGGTCTCAGGCTGAGCCAGAGTCTAGGCTTTCAGGGGGCGCCTTCTGCAGTTTACCAATGGAATATGAATGGTAAAAGTATAGGCGCTTAAGTAAGCATTTATTATACTAGGTTGTGCTGTTGGTATAGCACAGGTGTTTAGAAATACCATTCTTTTATATTACTGTGGGTATTATAGAAAATACCTCATTTATCATTTTAGTAGATAAACAGATGAAGGCTTATCAAAGTTCTTTTAAGAATAAAATGTATTAACTCTTTAATCATTAAGTTTGAAAAACAAAATCATATATTAGGTTAGTACTTGAGATTTTCCCATGGCCTTTTAGCCTTGATAGATTCACTGGAACTAATTTTTATCTTGATAAAAGACAGCTGTAATATTTTTTACTGATATAATTGGCTGTTGGGAGAAATCCCAGCCAGTATAGTACCTGGCTTTGATACACATTATTTAATAGATTTTTTTTGAGAAATAAAATATCCCTCCATGAGATTTTGTCTCTTAATGTAAGGAAGAAGCTAAGTTGTATTTTGGAGTGCATTATATTAGTTTTACCTTATATTAGGAGAATATACCCTTTTTTAAAATTATAGTACTACATAACCATACAGGAACCAATGTTCTGAGGTTCATTGTTGATGAAGAGGTGAAATACAGTCTTTTAAAGCTAAGTTATCTTGTAGATAAAAAAGGGGATGTTACAGATAACATTACAGAAATACACTGGATATACATTAATGTCAAGGCTGTTACCTGGGAATTTAGTATGGATTAGGAGTAAAAGTAATAATAACTTGTAGTTTACACACATTTAAGTGTGATCAGTCTTTTATGTTGATAGTATTAGACCAATTTTTAAACAACATAAGTAAAAGTAATTTAGTTTACGATTATACAGTGTGTGTGCTATATACCTTTAGTGTCAACTTGACACACCTGGGTTGAGGGAGCCATAATTGGGGAATTGGCTCCATTGGGCTGGCCTGTGGCCACGTTTGTGGAGTATTGTCTTGATTGTTGGGCAATGTGGGAGGGCCCAGCCCACTATGGGTGTTGCTATCTCTGGGCAGGTTGTTGTGTACCGTATAAGATGGCAGGCTGGGCATGGGCCAGGGGAGCAAGCCAGTAAGTGACACCCCTCCATGGCCTGTGCTTCAGCTCCCGCTCTAGGTTCCTGCCCTGAGTTCCCGCCTTGGGCTTGCTCCCTGAGTGATGAACTGTGCCCCAGGAGATGTGAGCTGAATAAATCCTTTCCTCCCCAAGTTGGTGTTGGTCAGAGTGTTTTGTCACAGCAATGGAAGACAAACTAGAACAGTGTGTGAATAAATTTTGGATAAAAGTAAAAATAAGTTAGATAAACCTTGGTTAAACATACATTGTGATCTTTAACTTAAGTTACCTGATTAAGACTGGATCCTGCAGAAATAAAGTTTATATATATATATATATATTACATATAATATATATATGTAATTATATATTATATTTAATTAATAATTAAAAAAAATAAAATATATATTATATATTATATATATATATATAAAATTATATATATATATATAATTTTACCCTTTATATATTATAACCCTGTCCTACTTTGTCTTCCATTGCTGTGACAAAACACTCCGACTGACACCAACTTGGGGAGGAAAGGGTTTATTCAGCTTACATCTCCTGGGTCACAGTTCATCACTCAGGGAGCCCAAGGCAGGAACTCAAGGCAGGAACCTGGAGGCAGGAGCTGAGGCACAGGCCATGGAGGAATGCTGTTCACTGGCTTGTTCCCTGGCTCTTGCCCAGCCTGCCTTCTTATACAGTACACAACAACCTGCCCGGGGTGGCACCACCTATAGTGGGCTGGGCCCTCCCACACTGTTCGACCATGAAGACAATACTCCACAGATGTGGCCATGGGCCAATCCAATGGAGCCAATTCCTCAACTGAGGCTCCCTCAACCCAGGTGTGTCAAGTTGACACTAAAGCTATCCAGCACAACCCCTTAGATGTATAGCTTTAAGGTATAAATTTTATAGAATGGGTTTTATAGATCCCTATTGGGTGTTCATGGATCATATCCAGCAGATGACAGTACATACTCAATAACTTTGAACTATCACATGTGTAAATTTATATTTACCCTTAATAAATCAATTAATTCATTAGCTGTTTAATTATACTGGTAGACCTGAGTTAGGGAAAAAATATCGGTTATTTAGAGTTAGCCTTTACTGATTTTAAACTCTAAATTTATGTAAGTAGTAAATCACAAAATGGTTAATATTAGTTGTAGAGTTAGCCTTTACTGAATTTAAACACTAAATTTATGTCAGTAATAAATCACAAAATGGTTAATATTAGTTGTAGAGTTAGCCTTTACTGAATTTAAACACTAAATTTATGTAAGCAGTAAAACCATAACAAGTTAATTTTTAACCAAAATTTTAGAGTATTTTAAAATGACCAATAATTGCTAAAGAACATTTTATTAGTTTTAGCTTTTTGTTAGCTGGCTTGAAAATCTTCATACACATCTGCCTTGTTCTGCTTTCAGGATGCTGAAATAAAAAATGGTGTTAATTTTAGGTAGGGAAAGACAGACATGAATCAAGATGACTGGTTATTTCCACTAGGTGGTAGGTTACAAACCACGTCGCCCAGGAGGCTGTGAATTTTAAAAGGTGAAAACAAATCTAAAAGACTCCAAAATTGTCCAGGACCTTTTTAATTAATTGGCTTTAGAATTGTTTAGGATCCTTTTTATTTAATTGACTTTGAACAGCTTAGGACTTCTTAACTGATTAATTGTGCACAAATTGTTAAAAGATATTTTTGGGTACACGTGTATTAGATTTAGAAACTTATAACAAGCATGCTTGAGATGGAATTTAACTTAACAGATTTTGAACGGTCATATTATAAAAATATTATCTCGACACGCAAGGAACAGTACGATCAATTCAATTTTGAACAAGTATCATAAGAAAAAAACACAATAAGGTTTAAAGGCACATTTTCTTTCTTTCTTTTTTTTTTGGTCTTTTTGAGACAGGGTCTCCCTGTAGCCCCAGCTGTCCTGGTAGTCACTCTGTAGACCAGGCTGGCCTTGAACTCACAAAGATCCACCTGCCTCTGCCTCCCAAGTGCTAGGATTAAAGGCGTGCACCACCACGCCTGGCCCTAAAGGCACATTTTCTTTGTGTATTTTTTGGGAAACCTGTTTTTAGAAAGAATTCAGACCATTTCATCCAGCGACAGGCCTGAAGTATTCTGGGAATTGTAGTCTGTTGGCTTGGAATGTTAAAAAGGAAAGAAAGTGTACATGGATGCGGCAGGAAGTTAACATGGCCACGACAGGCCCAAAGAATTCTGGGGTTTATAGTTTCCTGTGCTCGATCCTGGTGTGTGTGGTTCTGCTGGCAGCCAAAGCTGTGTTTTTCTTTCCTGAGAAATTATTTTTGTTATAATTCCTGCCTGGCTTGGCCTGATGGGAGGGGCCCAGGCATTGTCCCATTGGGTCTAGAGAGATGGCTTGGCAGTTAAGAATGCCAGCTGCTCTTGTAGAGGACATCCAGGGGGCTATATTATGAGTTTTGCTCCAAATGGAGGCAGCTTCTCCCATGGAAATTTTAACTCCTTGGCTCTTGAGAAGTGTTTTATTTTTTTAATTTGTGGGTCCTTTTTGTATGTCTGTTTGTTTCCCATGATAAAGAAAGGTAGGAAATGCTAGTGCGTAGAGGAACATTTAGTAGCAGAGGGTTTGTTGGCTCAGCAGGTGGAATAGCCTCTCGTTTGCAGGAACTGAAGTTATTAAAGACTAATCCCATGCGAAAGGGTCTTGTGGAGATGGGCTGACAGCCCAGCCTTAGAGAAGCGATGCTGAAAAACAGATTAAAGACTTATATTATGAGAGGAGAGTCATGAGGATGACCAATAGCCTGGCCTACTACCCTGATCCTTCCTTTCGGTGGGGGGGGGGCTTTACTTCCCTACTCCAAACCCTCCGAAATTTTCCCTCTCATGAGGGAAAGAGAGCTGAAAGAGACAGCCAAGAGCCAAAATACCTTTTTCTTTCTTCCTTCCTGTGGAAAGTCAAGCCCCAAGTCTTGGTGCCAGCTCTTGTCTGAAATATATGTCTGGTCCTCCTTTAAATGTTCATTATGTGTGTGCCGCATTCCACTAGAGGTTCTTCTTCCCTGGACCAGGGCTCACGGCTGTGACACTGCGGAGCCCCAGAACTGTTTCCCAGGCCCGCAGGTTATCAGTCCTCAGAACTAAGCCACAAGAAGGGAGGGGGAGGGAATGGTGAGAAGTAACCCAGAGAGAAAAAGGAGAGATGGACTCATAGAGACCAGGAGTAAAGGACTCAGTTTAATGTTGTAAGTCAAGGCTTTTTGTACAAATCCTTGTAGAGGTCTGGGACACAGAGAATTGGGGTTGGGAGACATGGTTGGGACAAGTGGGGACCTCAGGCCATTTGTTCCAGATCAGTGCTTTGCCCCAAGGGATCAAAGACAGTTGGTGGTGCCAGGGTGGGTTTGACGGATTTGCAGGATATCAGCAGGGGTCTAGGCTTGGAGGTTGCTTGCTGACTTTCTTAAGTTCTTCTGCCAAAAGAATGCCTACAGTCCTCCAAGGGCAGTGCATGACATGGGTGCACTTATACATACACATAGTGCTCATATACATAAAATAAAAATAAATTTTAAAATTCAAAAAAAGGAAAGGAGATGGAGGAGTAGTGTCCTGGACCATTGCATGAAATATCTGCCAGTGAAAATAAAAAATTTAAAAGTTTGTAAATAAATCTCCTTACTAGAATGTGAGGCATGGGCCAGTGCTGTCCTGCCTTTCTCTCCCCCTCATCTTCTGATTTTGTGGGCAAGATGCTTACGTCTCTTCTTTGTCAGAGACTGTCTCACCTTGACATCCTGCTGGCCTGATCAGGACTGACTGGGTAGATGAATGAGAAGCCCTGAAATGGAATGATGTGACAGACCTTGACCCCTGTGCTCCGTCCCTTCCATGCTGGTGGCTTTCCCAGTCCTCCTCACACATAAGTGCATCTGGGGAATATTAAAATGAAAAGCCCCAAGTAATTATTAATGCTGGTGGAATACAGTGACCTCCAGGATCCTTCCTACTTTATTCTATGGGTGTTCAAAAGCTGTTGCTACCACATCCATGTTTACCAGGGGTTGCTATGCCTTGGTTCCTGGCCTGGGCCCTGACTTAAGGTTACTGTAATGCTATGACTATTTTATGAACTCATGTGTGAACTGGCAGTGCCCTAAAACTCCAAGACAGCACCCATAACCTTTCTCCATGAGGCCAGGTATCCTGTGACCCTTGTCTCCAGCAGGTGGATCAGTACCTCTAGCCACCCCCAGATGAACTGTGAAAGAGGGTTCAGAGGTGCCTCCATCAGTGCCAGTGTTCCTTACCCAAGATGCTGTGAATGTGTGCAGATGTCCTGCCGAACTCCAGCTTTCCTTCCCATCTGCCTTCTACTCTGAGCCCCAGTCCTGCCAGGGCCTGAAGGGAGGACATGCGGGGCCCATAGCTGGGGGGTCATCACAGCAACTGCTCCACTGCTGCTTGTAGGTACCTTGAGAGGTGTCCACCATACACTTTTCCTTAAAATGAGGACTCCACTGTCTGTCTCCCCCTATGCATGGTACACTGGGTCTCTCTCTTCCTCTCTTCCCTCCTAAGTGTTAAGGGCCCCTCCTCTCCCTCCTGTCCCTGGCCGCAATCAGTGGCCAGGAGATCCAGGACCTGGGATCCAGTGTCGTGAGGTGGACTTCAGGACAGGTGCAGACCATGGTGGCCCTGCATCTGGCCACTCCCTCCTTTTCTGAAAAGGCTTCCAAGCATTGGGCACTTTTGACCAGACTCTTCCAAAGGGAGTCAGGGGGGGCGCTTAAAGCCCATCCACAGCCATCAATGTTCTTCAGGGATCTAAGGGAGTCTTTTAGCTCCTCTGGCCCCAGAGAACACCTAAGCTTTAAATTTAACCTTTGTTCGAAATTCCCCCATGCTGTTCAGGGAAGTTCTTCAAAAGGAATTGAAAAGCTTCAGGCCCTCTCATCCTGACTCAACTCTGCTCCAGGGTGTGGACAACTTCCTGTTACCTGACCTAGCCACCTTCCTGTGAGACACCTGAGATCTGCTCCAGCTGCTGCAGGCCCTGAGGTACCATGTCTCTGGGATACCAAAGTCAGCTTGCACCTGGAAACCCCGAGAAGTGCTCACCCTAGACTACCATACTACAGTCTGGGAAAAGGTGACTGTAACCTTGTTTGGCCTCTGTGAGAGAGAAAAGCCTGATATCCACCACAAGTGTCCACACCCTATTGCCTACTTCCCTAGAGGCCCATACCCTATATGCTCTTCCCCCAACCACCCACGTGTCCTATATCCTACTTTACCCTATCCGCTTGAGCCTTATCGTCCACACCCTATTGCCTACTTTCCCCTTAAGAGCTGGCCAAAGCAGCCATGTGCTTGCTAGCTCTCATGCTCCAGAGACAGAGACGCCAGACTGCTATGCCCTAAAATAAAACCTGAGTTATCTTTAATGGAGGCCTATTTTTGTGCGGCCGGGGTCTCCCCTCAAAATGAACCTCACAGTCTCCATGAAGAAAAGTCAACTTTGCCAAATGAAAGTCTCCTACTTGGGGTACAAACTCTCTCAAGATAATAAGAGTAGCCTTACTGCAGCCTAGAAAGCAGCCGTCCTTCAGATCCCCATGACCCAGATATGAAAGCAGGTACTCGAATTCCTGGGGGGATCAGAATATTGCCAACTTTGGATCTTGATCTTTGCTGAATTAGAAAGGCCCCTCTGCTCAGCCATGGCTGGGGGCCAGCCCTTAAAATGTACAGAGATAAATGAATGGGATATCCAATAGGCTTGGTCCTAACACAAGCCCCAGCTCACTTTTTGGTTCATGAAGCCTGGGGGGATTCCTAAAGGTGTGCTTCCTCAGATTTTGGGTCCCTGGCAAAGGCTTATAACATACTTGTCCAAGGGCCTAGAACCAGAAACTTCAGGACACCCCTCCTGTCTACACATCATGGAAGCTATTGTCTTACTGGTGAAGGAGGCTGACAAGCTCACCTCCGGCCAAGACTTAACCTTAATGGCCTCCCCCTGCATTGGAGACCTTTCTGGGGAGCAAATGGCTGATGGATGTCAAATGTGTCACTCATACCTGAGTCTGCTCCCTGATCAGTCCTGTCTCACCTTCTCAGCCATTCAGAGCCTCAACCTGGCAACACCGATCCCTGATGATAAACTGGCCGTGCTCTGACATGCTTGTGAAGATCTGCTGGACATCTCCCAGGCCAGTTGCCTGGACCTCTGAGGCTTCCCCTTACCTGAGGAAGAGGCCAACTTGCTCATGGTGAAAGCAGTTTTGTGGCAAAGTGGACCTGGAAAGCTAGCTGCTAGGTCCACCTATCAGGATGTCATCTGGGCCCAAGTCATGCCCAAGGGCGCCTCCACACAGAAGGCTGAACTGGTCCCCCTCACCCAGGCTCTAGGTTGAAAAACGATAGCCGATAACCATCTTCACAGACAGCAGATGTGCCTTTGCTACCCTGTCATGTCCATGCCATGATTACAAGGGACGAGGACTCTGACTCTCCCATGGCAGAAGGCCAAGTGGCCCTATGGGCTGCCAGACTCCATGTGTGCCACTCCAGCTCCTAGCAAATACAAAAGGACTCCATGGGACAATGGACACTTCCAGACCTCATCACCTTCCTGCAGCCTTTGGACTCCTTGTAGACCGGCTTCATAAGACGACCCACCTGGGTGCCACCAAACTGACTGAACTACTTTCTAGTGTGTGTGGACTTGTTCTCCAATTGGATGAAGGCCTTTCCCTCACAATGGTAAAAAGATTCCTACATAAGATAATTCCAAGGTTTGGGCTGCCTCTGTCAATTAGCCCAGATAATGCTAAATTAATCATGGAGACTAGTGAAAACTGGCCCAACCTCCTGCCTCTGGTCTTCCTCTGGATTGGATGTATCACCTATAAGGTGGGTTTCATCCTTTATAAGATTATGTTTAGAAGGCCACCTCCCCTAGTACCTAAATTTAAGGGACACTATTCTGAAAAATTACTGACGAGTCTCTCTTAAAGTATGTCTGACAGGTCCGGACTACAGTCCATTCTGATGTCTGAGACATCTTCCTGGTTCTCTCATCTACACCCCACCACCCATTCTGAAAGGAGAGAGAGACCTACGGTTCTCGGTCCCATTACTGGTTTGATTGGAATCCATGGGTGACTATCTTGTTTCCAGGCCTAACAAGACCTTACACTCTTCTCTTCCTGGGTCCAGTGATTGTGCCTTGCCTCATTAACTGGTTATTAAACTTTATTGAACAACAGCCTTTGAAGAATGAACCTGAGAACCCAGTACATCCCCTTGTCACCAGAGGATATTGAGTCAATGCTTTCATTCTGCCCTAAGATGATTGAGGGGGAGTGAAATGACAAAACCCTCCATTTTGTTCTAGCTGACTTTTGCTTTACCCTGTGTTTTTGCTCAGCCATCTGCACTGCAGTTAGCCAGGCAGTGTTACGGTGCTGGACCACTGGGAGAAAAAGAGAGCACACAGACTCCAGGTTCCAATTAGCTGGTTTTTTATTTTATTTATTTTGTTTTTAAATTTTATTTATTATTTTTATGTGTATGAGTGTACAGTCTGCATTAGGTTGGTGCACCCGTGTCGTGCAATGCCACAGAGGTCAGAAGAGGGTCTCAGATTCCCCTGGAACTGGAGTTAAAGATGGTTCTTAGCCGCCATGTGGGTGCTGGGAATCAAACCTGGGTCCTCTGCAAGAGCAGTCTGCACTCTTAACTGCTAAGCCATCTCTCTAGCCCCTGATTTGGTATTTTTAATTTGGACTGGCCAGGACTGTACCCCAGGTCTTGATTGAGAAGGTACAGCCCTGACTTAGAGGCAGGTTAGGCTTCTAAAGGCAAATACAGTTCTCTGGTAAATTTTTTAGAAATTCCAGCCAGACAATAAAAAACCTAAGTTCTTCCCTGCTGCAGGATTACTAAGGTAAGAAGTGGGTGGGCTGCAGGCAATTGTCAAAATATAAAGGTAGAGGGGCTGGAGAGATGGCCTAGCGGTTAAGAGCACTGACCACTCTTGCAGAGGACCTGGGTTCGATCCCCAGCGCCCACATGGCGGCCGAGAGCCGTCTGAAACTCCAATTCCAGGAGAACTCCAGTTCCAGGGGAATCCGACACCCTCTTCTGACCTCCGCGGCATTGCATGACACGGGTGCACAGACTTGCACGCAGACAGTACATTCGTACACATACAGAAATAAATAAAATTAATAAATAATTAAAAAAAATATAAAGGTAGATAGGTGGTCACAAGGCATCCTGGAGAGGGGATCCCAAGGTCAAGATAACCAACTGGCTCTTCCTGGACTTGTTCTGGGCCAGTGGTCAGCCATTAAGATGGAGTCACTAAAAACAATGGAGTTACCTAGGCCAGACCACTATCAGAGCAGAACCTTTCATGCAGGCAGTTTCAGGGAGTACATTATTTCTACAATACAGGAAAACTTACAAGTAGCCAGGCAGCATGTTCAGGTAGCATGTCCTTCCACCAAGCCTAACCAACACTTTTTGTTAACTGAAAACCTCTTTGATAACTGACCTGCCCCTGGTTTGGTGTGACTATGGTGATCTAACTATGCTCATTGGCTTTGCTCCTGGCATGATGTTATTGTGGTTTTAAGCGTTATAAACCCTGCTCTGCTTCTCTTTGGAGTCCAGGGTTCTTTGGGGCATTAGCCCCCTCTCCGACTGCTGGTTATTAATAAAGGAGTCCTAGTTTGACCATTACTACGTGGTGTTCCTCTGTGCATCTTGCTTGGTATTATAGTTCTCAGCCACCATGTGGGTGCTGGGCATTGAACCTGGGTCCTCTGCCAGAGCAGGCAGTGCTCTTAATCACTGAGCCACCTCTCTAGCCCTGCTTCTTGGACTCTATATTCCTTGTGTTCACTAAAACCAGGAAATCCTGGTTTTTCTTTATGGGATTTTCTTTATGGGAGATTATTTTTTATTACTAAGTCAGTCACTTTCTTATAGATTTATTTCTTTATGGGATTTTCTTTATGGGACATTAATTTTTATTACTAAGTCAGTCACTTTCTTATAGATTTATATGGATTTTTTGGGTTAGTTTTAGTAGTTTGTGTCTTTTAAGGAATTTGCTCATTTCATCTATTATCTCTTTGCAAATTAAGATGTCTTTATATTGACCCTTAATTGCTCATTGTAAGGTCATAAGCCCATGTAAGTCAGGGATTCCAGGAAAACAGCTGAGGTAGAAGTTTGGAGAAAGTTGCTGCAATATCCTGCAATCAGGCTCCTATTGATACCAGTCACAAGCCTCAGTTTATTTCAAGATGCTTCAACTAATACCAGCCACAGATTGGCCTATGCCCTAATCTCCCATCTCCTCGCCCCCACATCCTTGTAAACTCACTGGGTATAAAACTGCCATTTTGGGAACATTCTAACGCTAGTCATCCTAATCCAACATAGGTAGGCCAGCCACCATGCCTGAAACAAACCTGACTTCCTTTTCATTGGAATCCTGACATTTTCTCCTCTCTGCACCAAGTTGCCCCTCAAAATGAACCTAACATCTGGTGCCATGAACTTGCTTGAGGATGAGACTCTGGCTGCCTTGGGTGGGCGTGGCTGATGGACTCTGATCAGACCAGCTGCCAGGTACAGGTTCTGCTCCACATGGATCTGATTTCATCCAAAGGTACTGTTTTCTCTTTCCTGATCTCTCTCTCTCTCTCTCTCTCTCTCTCTCTCTCTCTCTCTCT
>VZQC01014993.1:994704-1080468 GCA_009823505.1 Rhizomys pruinosus
GAAAACACATTTATATTTATTTTATTTTGCCTCAGTCTGTTCTCTTGGAGGCAAAGCTGACTTAGAACAACTTGTTTTGGGGGGCGGATTTCAGCTCTTTTCATTTGATTTAATTTTTCCAATTTTATAAATTTTGTATTAATAGACTGGTCATAGCCGGGTGTGGTGGGCATATCTTAATCCTTTAGCACTTGGGAGGCGGAGGCAGAGGCAGATTGGAGCTCTGTGATTTTCAAGGCCAGTTCTTCTGCGTCTAACGGAGTGAATTCCAGCGACAAGCTGGTGCTACAGGGGGACCCCCGGATTCTTGAAAGACTTACAAAAAAAAAAAAAAATAAAAAAAAAAATAGAATATCTGCGTCTCATGTAAGACGGATGTAGATTTTGTTGCCTAGGACTTTTATGGAGTGTGCCTGCATAAACAAGTAGTACTTTTGTGGAATAATAGATACTTAAAGATATTTTTAGGGTACCCACGGTAGTAAAATAAGTCACTTTTCATGTTGCTTGATAAGCACCATGACCAATGGGGAGACCTTATCAAAAGGAAGAGTTTTATTTAGCTTCACGCATTGCTCGCGGTTCCAGGGAATGTAAGAGTACTGTCGATCGGGAGGCATGTGGTGTGGACGGAGCAGCAACTGACCGTGGTCACATCCTCGACAAAGAGGCCACAGGAAAGCAGAAGAAAGGCCTCCCGCAACTGTTAGACCACGTCAGGCCTTGTTAAAACTCACTACAGCCTTGCCCCCAAGTGACACACTCCCCCAGGCTATGGTCAACACCTTCTAAGGACCTCCAAAAACAGCTGCATCCACACTCGAGACAATGTCTGCCGACCATTAACTTACAGCCCTATTGGGGGGACACTCAAACAACCACCACAGGGTGTGGAATGGCGTGCTGCGAACGGAAGTGTGTGCAACTGGGCAGCTAACTGCACCGGCTTGTGATGGCTTACCACAAGGCGCTTTAGGCTGCAGTTCTCCCTCCGGTTCTTCCTGTGCTCTGTTGAGATGTGACCCTCAGTCTTTGCATGCCCAGTCTCCAGCCGCCAACCTCCCGCCACTACAATGGACTCTAATTTCCCTGGAACCGCACAATCGTAAAAGCTCAAATAAACTTCTTCTTTTATAAGTTCCTGGTCAGGTGTCTTTATCCACATACATGCACAAGCTAAAAACGTTGCACCTAATCACCTCGCTGTGTACCCTAAAAACATCTTTAATATCTATTTTCACACAAATAAGTATACATATGTTACCCATGGCACCCACTCTCATAAAGACCAGCTCTATCTCTCGGCAACCAAACAAACTCTACACCGTTCACATTGACCAGTCTATTTTTTTTATTTTTTTTTTTTTTTTTTTTTTTTTGTCTTTTCAAGACGGGGGTCTCCCTGTAGCACCAGCTGTCCTGGAATTCACTCCGTAGACCAGGCTGGCCTTGAACTCACAAGGATCCATCTGCCTCTGCCTCCGCCTCCCAAGTGCTAGGATTAAAGATGTGCACCACCACACCCGGCTATGACCAGTCTATTAATACAAAATTATAAAATTGGAAAATTATATGAAAAGAGCTGAAATCCGCCCCCCCCCAAAAGGTCTGAGATAGCTTTTGCCTCCAACAGAACAGCCTGAGGCAAAATAAAATAAATATAATGTGTTTGGATAACTGTTTTAAAACTTTATTATTTTTTATCTAAATTCCTAATATCTCCTTTGCTGTTCAAACTGTCTCCCAGCACTTGGGAGGCAGAAGTATGTGTATATTTTGGTCTGGTTTGGGTGGAGCTCTTTGGAGTTTGAGAATTCCCAAGCCTGGTAGCTGTGCTTTTGTTTCTATGTTTAGAGACCCATATAGGCTCTTGCACTTGGGCCAGTCAAGGTGCTGCATGGCTTCTCCTGGGTGTGTTATAGAAACTGATTCCAGAATGGCCTGGGCCAGTCCTGTCTCTTGCCTCCAGGGGGTGGGAGAGGGCAGATCAATTCTTGCTTGCTCTTCCTGCAGACAAACACGAACACATCCCTGCTGACAATGCTGACACCTGGGTGTAAAGCATCTCACCCTCTTGTGTCATTAATCCCCTCTTCATCGTCCACCATCAGCATGAAGCAGCTATAATGGAAAAACATCACCCCCATCTCTGTGACACAAAAGGGTGGAATGTAAGTTCATAAGCCCACCTAAGTCAGGGATTCCAGGAAAACAACTGAGGTAGAAGTTTGGAGAAAGTTGCTGCAATATCCTGGAATCAGGCTCCTACTGATACCAGTCACAAGCCTCAGTTTATCTAGAGATGCTTCTACTGATACCAGCCACAGATCCACCTATGCCCTAATCCCTCATCTCTTCACCCCCACTTCCTTGTAAACTCACTTCCTTATGTGCCTGGGTATAAAACTGCTGTTTGGGGGACATTCTAATGCTGGTCATCCTAATCCCAACACAGGCAGGCCAGCCGCCGTGCCTAAAATAAACCCAACTTCCTTTTCATCGGAGTCCTGACATTTTCTCCTCTCTGTACCGAGTCTCCCCTCAAAATGAACCTAACACTCATCAGAATAAATTATATATATATATTTTTTAATATTTTTAAATTTTATTTATTTCTGTATATGCATAAAGGCACTGTCTGCATGCAGGTCCGTGCACCCATGTCACACAATGCCTCGGAGGTCAGAAGAGGGCTCCCCCGGAACTGGAGTTCTCCTGGAACTGGAGTCCCAGATGGCTCTTGGCCGCAATGCGGGTGCTGGGAATTGAACCCGGGTCCTCTGCAAGAGCAGTCGGTGCTCCTAATCGCTAGGCCATCTCTCCAGCCCCAGAATAAATTATATTTTACAATGGTATGCTATGCTGTGTAATTGGCTTCTACATGGTAATATTTCATTCTGGATATTTGCGTAGCCTTCATGTGTGAGATTGGTCAGCAGTTTCCTTTCTTTTTTCGTGTTTTTTTTCCCCTCTGCTCTCCTCTCCTTTCCTTTCTTTCCCACTCACAGTCGCTAGTTCTTCCTTCCTTCCTTCCTTCCTTCCTTCCTTCCTTCCTTCCTTCCTTCCTTCCTTCCTTNTACTTTTTGTCTTTTTACTAAGATTTCAAGTTTTATATCTGAAGCACAATTTCTCAGGCCTTACTATTTACTTATTTCTGGTTATACTTTCCTTTTGGATGTTTAAGGCCATACAGTTAGCCCAGATTAACCAAGGTTTTTGTTTTCTCAAGGTCACTTGAGGATCTGGTCCTCAAGGGTCACTTAGGTTTTGGTGGGGGAGAGGGAGCCCCTGGCTCCTTTTGGCTTTTCATTTACCAGTTCCATCCACTTGAGGATGAAGTCAGGTCTTGCTAGACCAGGCTTCCCTTTTTGAAGCATGAGCAGACTCTCCTCTTTATAGACTGGATACTGGCTGAAGCCCCATTAGTGGATTTCCAAGACCTCCCTGCACAGGAAGACTGGTGACTCACATTGCAGGACATTTCAAGAGATGGCCCCATGCATAGTCCCCTGGGACTTAGTTGACCTTTGAGGGCAAGGAACAAAGTTATCCCTTAAGACCCTTGGCCAAATTAGTATGGGTATTAAGTATGATCATTAACAACCAGAAAGGCTAAGTTATACCAGCCTGATACTTTTAACTACCGTGTAATATTTTAGAAAAGGCTTGGACAAAGCTCTAGCAGCCTTGTATAAGAAATACTTAGAAGCATTCCCATAAAAAAAAAATACTGTGGTTAGACATAATGTCATGACAAACTATTTTTTCCTCATTCTTTTGATATTATATTACTCTAAAATATGCATACATACCCTCCACCCATATACCAAAAATTCCTAAAAGAGCAGTGTTCTTCATTGCTTTCTTTAGCCTTGGTATTTTGGTTTTGTTGTTGGTTTGGTTTTTGTGCCTTTTTTTGTTTTGTTTTGAGATAGGATCTTGAGCTCTATGTAGCTGAGGATAACCTTGAACTCCAGATTCTCCTGCCTCTGCCTTCCAAGTGCTGGGATTTCAGGCTTAGCTTTATGTGTAGTTCATGTTGGCCACACACTTGATCCTTTTGCCTCATCCTCCTGAGCGTCCTGTCACAGATCTACCAAGCATTTCCATCTTCCTTGTTTGTACCTTTCATGATCCACAAAGCATTTAGGGCACAGAGCACGATGGAAGGTTTCTAATTTAGTAAGCAATCTTGAGAAGGGAGACCCTTTGAAAAGAACTACAAATGCATTCAATGTTTGGGGAAATCCTAAAGGAGGTGGAGGCAGCACACATAAACTGCACACAGCCTGTGTAAGCATCGTGGTCTTCTGAAGAGTGTGGTAGTGTGTCAGTTGGTAAGGAGCAGTAATTCACTAAGGCTTTCTGTGGTCAATGTTCATGGAGACAGGCTGGCCACACGTAGTCAGATATGCTTAATGAGAACAACACTTGAAAGCATCTTTTCTTCACCCAAATGCTTTTCTTCCTGTCTGCTTGAGAGGAAATTATGTCCCTTTTACACAAAAGCCCAAGCAGCAACTCTGGTTGACATTGTGACTGCGGCTGATGCAGGCACTTAGAACAGGCATGGGAGTGTTTACACAAAGTGTATGGGTCCCCTTGACCCAATAGTCTATTTCTAATTTGTTTTTAGGAAGAAAATAAGGAGATGCACATCAGAGCATTATTTAAAAGTAGTATAAACAAAAAGGACAAAGTTCCTGCCCTCAGGACTTTCTAAAAACTGTGTGGTCATAAAAAAGATTTTTAAGTTGAAAAAGTTATTTACAAAATAGGATGAGGCTGTTTTTCTAAAAGTCTGTATTAGTTCCTTGTCTGCTGCTCTGAAAAACCACCTTGACCAAGGCAATTTATGAAGAAGACATTCATTTGGCTTACTGTTCCTTCATGGCAGGAGGGAGCACCAGGAGCAGAAAGCTGAGCACACCCTTCTTCAAGCAGGAGCCGGAAGTGGAGAGAAACCGAGACTGAACCTTACAAAAGAGCACCAACACCTGGGGCCAAGTGCTCAAATATCTGAGCCTATGGGAACACGGCTCATTCAAGCCACACAGTGTCTACCTATTATCTATATAGCTAAGCACTAATTAAAGCTTGGAAAGTTATACGTGAAAATGAATGTTAAAAATTATTTGAGTGGTAGGAATTCGACTTTGCATTTTCTGTTAACTGCATCTTATTCAATTTATGGGATACTTCCATAGTAAAATAAGTTGTTTAAATATTTTTTATTTGTGCATGTGTGATGTGCATAGGAGGCACATGCATGTGTCGGTCACAGGGCAGTCTCAGGTATTGGTTCTTGCTTTCTGCCTTGTTTAAGGTAGGATTTCTTGCCTGCCGTGTGCACCAGACTGGTTGGCCCTCAGGCTTCCGGAGACTTTCCTGTCTCTGCTGCTCTTCATTGGAGGAGAGCTGGGGTTTTAGATGTACACTGTTGCTTTTGCTTTTATGAGGATTTGGCGGATCCAAACTCGTGTCTTTTTTTTTTTTTTTTTAATATTGCAGAAGAAACTTTAATGACACAGAACTAAGTTAAAAACTCATATTTTTTTGATTGCACAACAAAGGCTCTATCTTCTGAGCAATCTCCTGCAAGAAGTATTTGTTTGTTTGAGACAAGGTCTCCCTGTAGCCCTAGCTGGCCTGGAACTCACTATGTAGACCAGGTGGCCTCGATCTCACAGAGATTAAAGGCCAGTATGTGCTACCATGCCTGGCCAAGAAGTTTTATTGTTGTTTTTGTTTTTAACTAGAGAGTCTCCCTAGTTCCAGTCTGCCAAGTCCCTATGTAGATCAGGCTGGCCTCAGACTCTAGAACTCTACCTGCTTCTGCCTCCTGAGGGCTGGGATTAAAGGCGTGTGCCACTCAGCTCAGTAAGAAGTTGTTTGTAAGTAGCATTTTACATGACAACATGAGATAGGGTAGCCCCCAGCTAAATGTCTTAACAATAAAGAAGGATTGGCTGGTTAAGCTGTGTCTGCTGATGTATTCATTACTATTAAGAATTAAGTATGCACTTTGTGAGTACCTACTGAACACTGTTTAAGCATGAGGAATTCTTTGATTCTGTGTTGTACATGTGAATGTCTTTTAGTTATAAAAAATAGAAAAAAGGAAGTTAAAAAATAAAAGAGGAAGAGAGAAGAGAGAGGAAAGTGAGGGAAAGGGAAGTAAGAGTGCCCTGGGCTGGGCAGAGCTGAGAGGGCACCTCAAAGGGTCCCCCAGGCACCCCGACTCAAGAGTGCCCCTAGTGGACATCCGAGCAGCTTTCCTTCCTGGGCTGTCATTCAGCCAAGCATTGAGTAGAGGTCCTAGAAAGGCCTCTGCAGTCAGCGTCCACTAAACACTCATGACAGTGGGAAAAGCACTCCAGGCCCAGGGAGCGGCTGGGCCAGCTGGGTCTGGCCTTTTCCCACCCCAGAAAATCATTTCCAGCTGCTAATGACCTTGCCCATGATCAGGACTTGAAAACTAGAAAGCGCACCTCTTTATAAAGTCATGAGGAAAGGATATAGGGAATCATGATTTTAATAAATAAAAATAAATTATAAATTGGGAGCGCAGGTGGGAAGAAAGAAGGTGAGTGGAAAGGATGGCCTGGTGGGCAGTCTTGGGTCAGGTGGGGGGCTGTAGGGTCAGCATGGTGTTTGCGCCAGGGACTGGGATGGCACAGAGGTATGTGCCTCCCCTACCAAATGGCTTATCCACTGAGCCCTTCAGCCTTCTTGGGCCCAGGAGGCAGAGGCAGAGGCACGAAGCACCACCAGTGAGTGCCACTGAGGCTGCTGAACGGGAGCTTGCCTCCTTCCCTCTCAGAAAGCTCTGCTGCATGGCAGAGAGAGGAACAGCCCTGTTTCTTCTCCCTGTGAAGTCTCAGGCTGCGCTTGAGCCCAAGGGGCCAAAGAGAAGCAGGACATCTCCCCGAGCTGTGCACGGCCTGTGCCTTTCCAGGGGCGGGGCCCTGAGGCTGCTGCCTGTGTCGGGTACCTGGGGGGCAGAGGCGGCTCTGGGACAGCACGAAAGCCCTACAGAGCGAGGCTCACTTGGGCTTTTGGTACCCGGGGATGCAAACAGCCAGCTGTGACTCTTAGAGGCATCCCCAACCAGGGCACCCAGTCCCCCACTTCACTGCCCAGCCCAATCCCTGATTCTTCTCCATAGACGGTACTGGGCTGGGGGCAGCCCAAATTTATGAGGGAACGTGGCTTCAAATCCTGGCCCTGGCACCCATGTTCAGGACACTCAGGCATGTGCTGCCCCCACTGAGCCTGCCCCTACCTGCACATCACACGTGACCTCCAGGAGAGCCAGGGGAGCAGGGCGAAGTGAGGTGACAGCCCTTCCTGGTGGCTCTGTCCTGGCCCACAGACAACTCTTGTTCTAAAGCAGCCTGTCCGAAGTTCTCCACAACCGCTTGCTTGGTCCACAGGCCTCCCTCACATTCTTGAACACTGTCCACCCCACCCCCACTTTCCTGACAGCTGACCCAGTTAATTCAAGACAAATAAATTTTTCTTTCTTCTTTCTCTTTGTGTAGCTCAGAGTGGGCTGAGTGGTGAGAAATTAAAATAAATAAATAAATAAATAAATAAATAAATGAAAACCAAGAAACACTCTCTGGTCAGGACCATGGCATTGGGAGAGGAGAGCAGTCATGAGACAGGATAAAAAGCCAGGGCTCTGGAATTTTCTGAGGAATCTCCCCAGAGACCCTCCCACCCACCCCCCTTCCTAATTGAGCCTTGTGTTTCCTGACAAGAATGTGCGCTGATGGGCTTTGATGAGAAGCAGGTTTTTGCTCTCTGTGATGTCTGTGTAGCACGTCTGGACAGAGCTGTTTTCCACTGGTTTTCATGGAGAGTTGCAACACTGGCTCTCTGATGACATCACTGGCTGTAGTGAGCCAGCTGGTGGCGGGAAGTGGGGTCTCCTCATTGGCAAGTTGTGTCCACCTAACCCTCCCCTCATTCATATGTTGTGATTCTAACCCCCAGTACCTCAGATTCCCATGAAGAGGGAGGGTCTTTAAAGAGATTATGGGTAGCTGAGGTCACTGAGTGGACTCTACGTAATTCGGTGTAATTTGTAGGCAAGGCCAGGAGAGAACCAACTCTGCTAGGATCTTGATGTCCAACTTCCAGTCTGGAGAACATAGAGGAAGCGAGGTCCAGCAGGAGCCTGTGCCACCCATGAGTCCCAGGGATGCTGCAGGTCTGTCTGGTGCAGAATGGAAGGAGGGAAGGTCCCCAATGTGCCCCCCAGTAGTTCCTGCTGTTAACACCTGCCTGCCTCTGTGTGATGTGGTTAGGGCCAGGCTGAGAGGCAGAAACACAGCTAGGTCCTTGCAGGGAGAAATGATCCCAGGGCAAAGGTCCACAGACTGTGATATGAGGGGCACAATGCTAAGGACTCTCGTTACAAACACTCCTGAAGAGTTGATGGTCTGGCTCATCTCTTGGCAGCTGGGGAAACTGAGGCCCATAGGAGCAGCTGGCCTGTTTCTTCATTGCAGAACTAGCATCTGATTTGATCCAGGAAATGTGTGTGTGTGTGTGTGTGTGTGTGTGTGATGTGGAGGCCGGAGGTCATTCTGCTGTCATTCCTCTGGAGCCATCCAGTTTGTTTGAGACAGGGTCTCTGGCCTGGAGCTTGCTGAGTAAGCCAGACTGACTGGCCCATGAGCCCCGAGGACCCGCCTGTCCCAGCTCTAGTGCACCGCCATGCCTGTTTTGTTTGTTTTTAATGTGGGTTCTAGGGGTTGGATTTAGGGCCTCATGCCTGCAGGGCCCTTCACTAACTGAGCCTCTCCCCAGCCCTCCTGCTGCCTTTTTAAAAAGTGTAGAACTAGGGCTGGAGAGCTGGCTCAGCAGTTGGGAGCACCGGCTGCTCTTGCACAGGACTCGGGTTCAATTCCCAGCACCCACATGGTGGCTAACGACCATCTGTAACTCCAGTTCTAGGGGATCTGAAGCCCTATTCTGACCTCCATAAGCATTGCATGACACAGGTGCATGCACATACACGCAGGCAATACACTGATACACATGAAATAAAAATAAGATGTGGGTGTGGATGCCATTGTGACAGGCTGGACTAAGAACAGCACTTTCCCTTGACAGTGACCATCAGTCATCCCTGCCTGCCTCCTACCTTGACCCCAGGGTGATCATCGAGCCGGCTTCAGTCTTCCCCAGTGTACGTGCTGGGAGGTGGGGAGGGCTCTGCACGGCAGCCCTTAGGCCCGGGAGATGTGGCTGGGTGGGTTCGAGAGGAGGGATCATTTTGTAAACTGTCCAGCAAATGGCTCGTCAAACTGCCCTAACATTCAGATAGCTGGAGGGCCCCCTCAGCACACCCCAAGAGGAGACAACAGCTGGTCTAAGTTTGCCCTTCCAAATGGCCGTGAAAAGTGCTTTGATTTTGGTATTCTATGTCCACCACACAGAAAAGCATCTGACAGCTTCTCCTGGCTGGGAGCTGCCAGCCTTTCCTCCCACACAGCTTCCTGCCTGGGCGAAGGACGGGGCTCCTCAGGCTACCTCTTCTTACAGGAGCCCAAACACCATCCCTGGGATAAGGAGGCCCATGCCAGGTCATCTTCCCCGGGCACATGGTTACCAGGGGGACAGAGTTGCTCAAGGACACAGCTAGAAAGGGTCTAATCAGGACTCGATCTGGCCAGACACTGACCATGTCATCCATCCAGGAAGTGACATCAAGCAGTGGGGACGGTGGCAGCTAGATATGAAGGGGAGTGTGGGAGTTGTGTGGCCTTCCCCCAGCACAATGTGACCTAGGACAGGGACTGCATACACACGAACACAACACTGAGGTCACCTCCATTTCCTGTTTCCAAATCTGCCATTTCTGATGAACGCTACACCAACAAAACATCCCCTATGCATGTCATTTTAGGAACGTGAGTTGCCTTCTGTCATCTGGAGTCCATCTATGAGCGCCCTCCTGTTGGGTCACGAACCTTGTCCCCTCTCCCGCTCTAAGTCCCCACAGGCTCTCTTGTACATCTAATTGTGTTGTTGGGAAGAATTCCTACAAGAGAAATGACTGGGAATAAACATTTGACCGTGGTACAGCCTCCTGTCTGTACTCAGGAAGACACTGACGGAGACAGGTTCCACTCCCCTAGGACGGGGCTCCCCAGGAGAGCGGCGCAGGGCTTGGACTCCCACTGCTGCTGCACGCTGCCTGCGTGTGCCCTGTGCACAGCGGGGTTGGCCTTGCTTTGAAGATGATCTCAATCCAGAGTCTTCTTGGCTTACAGGGAACCCTGGGAGCTCATTAATATGAGCAGCTCAGGAACAGCATCCTGGGCCAAGTCCGATTCCCAAGCTGAACTCCCTAACGCTCTTTTGGATTCTGTGACTTCCAAAAGCCACCTCCCTCCCCCAACAAGGACTTCTATGACAAAGCTCTGGAAAAGTGGCCATTCTCCAGCTCAGGGCAGAAATGAAAGCTTGTTTTCCTTTGCTTTTTTTCTTCCCTCCCTCTTTTCTTCTTCCTCCTCCTCCTCCTCCTCCTCCTCCTCCTCCTCCTCCTCCTCCTTCTTCTTCTTCTTCTTCTTCTTTTTGGTCTTTTTTGACACAGGGTCTCCCTTTTGGTCCCAGCTGGCCTGGAGCTCACTCTATAGACCAGGCTGGCCTTGAACTCACAAAGATCCGCCTGCCTATGCCTCCCAAGTGCTAGGATTAAAGGCGTGCACCACCATGCCTGGCTTCCTTCTTTTTTCATTTTTTTTTTTTGAACAGGGTCTTCCTATGTAGCCCAGGCTGGCCTCAAACTCACAGCAATCCTACTTCAACATCCCCAAAGCTGGGGTTATAGGCCTGTACCAACACAACTGGCTCAATCATATTTTTCAAATTAAAACTGTCCCTGCTGGGCAGATCTCTATGAGTTCAAGGCCTGCCTGGTCTACAAAGTGAATCCCAGGCCAGCTGGGGCTACAGGAAGACCCTGTCTCAAAAACAGCAAAAAAATCCCCCCAAACAAAAAACCCCACAAAGCTGTTCGTGCTGTCTGTGGGCTGAGGGGAGGGGCGGTGCAATCCCTGTACCTCTTGGTCTTCGCCTGTCCCGTGTTGGAGTTTCTCAGGGCATGTAGCGTGACCAAAGGGTCCCTTAGGGAAGCTGGACAACTAACCCCGTTCTGTCAAAGGAGACCCTGCTGCACCGACCTGTGTGGCGTATGGTTCCGGCTCATGGCACGTGCTCTTGGTACTCTTGTATTTATGATTCTGTCCAGGTGCTAAGAAGGGGGACTGCATGGCAAAGGCCAAGGGCATTGGAATCACGTGGGTACCCAGAAGGGACCCCTTATAGGGCCTCATCCCTGTCAGAGGCCCCCAGGAACCTCGAATTAGGGAAGGATGGGTGTTCCACAATGGCGTGTTTTTCTTCCACCCTTCACCCCCCTGGGGCTGGTTATTTCTACACAGAAATCAGAATGCTTCCCAAGTTCAAGAACACTCTTTTAATCACAAACTGTTCATCTACAAATGTGGCTATGGAGTAGGCAGTCTGGCTTGGAGGGCAGAACAGCCGTGGGGGTGACAAGCACAATAGAGACCAGGAGCTTAGACCTCTCCAGAGGCAAGGAGAGGGTCCCCCCATCCCCGGTTGTTGCCTCCAGCCAGGGAGTGTTCAGCCTAATGCTGACCCACTCCAAAGTCCTGTTAGCTTGTCTAGGCTAGAGTAGGATGCAATGCCATCGCCTGGCCAGGCCTGTGCTCCCAGCCCCCACAGGCTACCTACACGATGCCCTCTGTGTGCTTGCTCCTCCAGACCACCAGTGCAGTCATAAGCAGTGTCACCATGATGGGGAGGATGATGAACGGACAGAGGATGCTGCTGGGAGGGTCTCGCACAGCTCTGCCAGAGACGGGGCAGCTGCTGAAGTAGTGGTAGTGGACGGCGACAAAGAATTTGTCCACCTCTGGGTTGGGCCAAAAACAGCCAATCTTTTCTGCCACGTGCTTGGTGCAGTCAGTGAGCTCCCCGTAGCTCCTGTGGGTATAAAAAGGGGCAGTCAGGGGATTCAGCAGGGATTCAGCCTTGTCAGCTCAAAGGCAAGTGCCCCTCTGCCTCCTCCCAGAAGCCCAGGCCTGGAGGCCTGACTCTGGCCCTGGTAGGTGTGTCCTGGACAGCTTGTGGCCACTCCCAGACATCGTGCACTGGCCATTAGAGGGTGAAATGCCAAGTGTCTGCTATGGTGAAACTGGGTCCTGTGGCCATGTATCCTCCTGTGTGAGCCAGTCAAAGGTCCTTACTGAGCTGGTCACCCACGAGCCTCAGTGACAGTGAGCTTCCTTCATGTTCTGACGGGGCCATCAGTATGTGAAGCAGAGGCTCGAGGCCAGGTTCTGAGGGATACCCCACCGCTCAGGCAAAGCCTTCTGACTTCTTTGCTTTGGGCAAAACACTGTCACATTCCTGTAGTGGCCTGGAGGACACACCTCAGTTTCAGTTGGCTACAGCCTGTATGTGCTGTAGATTCCTGTGTGCCCCAGCCTCCATTCCCACCCCACAAGGTCCGGTATAAAGACCCTGGACTGTAAAAATAAAGCTGAGTTATTCCCTCACGGAGGTCCTCCCTGCTCATTATTGAGTCTGTCCTTCCGCTTCTCTCCCTCCCCCTCTCTGCTGCCCCAGGATACCCAGAGTGCTCGGCTGGCCTGGGCTGTGCTGGGAAATCTACAGGCAGCTGCTGATAGCGGAGCAGGGAGGAGGGAAACCATATCCCCACACTCACCCGTGTTCTGTAGATAAGCCCCACAAACTCACTGGTTCCACAGGTGGCATCGAACTGTGGTTTGTGGTTAGGACCTGATGAGGGGGTGGATGTTGTCCATACCTACCCTAGGGAAGGAATTGTTGATACCCTGTATGTGCAATACTGTGCAACACTATGCTGTTCTCTGTGTGACTGTGTGTGTGACCACGTGATCCCGTGTGTGTGTGTGTGTGTGTGTGTGACTGTGTGCACAACCACATGAACCAATGTGCATAAGGCTGTGCTATTCTCTAGATGTTATTGTGAGACCATGTGTGTAGCTGTATTATTCTCCAGGTGTGGCTGTGTGTGACCATATGTATGACCACATGTGTGTGACCACCTGTGTGACCATATTATTCTCTAGGTATGACTTTGTGTATGATCCTCTGTGTATATGACCATATTGTGTATTATTCTCTATGTGTGACTATGTGTGTTCTAACATGTGTGTGACTGTGTGGGACCACATGTGTGATCGTGTTATTCTCTATGTGTGACAGTGTGTGACCATGTTATTGTCTAGGTGTGACTCTGTGTGACCCTTTTACTCTAAGTGTGACTGGGTGTGTGTCCATGTTAACCTTTGTGTGAGGCCATATGAGACTGTGTTATTTTTTAGGTGTGACCATGTATGTGTGACCACCTGTGTATGACTGTTAGTCTCTATGTGTGACTATGTGTGACCACCTTCTTCTCTAGGTGTGACTATGTGTAACCATGTGTGATTGTTATTTTCTAGGTATGACTGCATATGTAATCATGTGTGTGTAACCATGTGTGTCTGTGTTATTCTATAAGTTTGACTCTTCATGACCATGTGTGTATGACATGTGTGATCATTTTATTCTCTATGTGTGATCATGTGTATGTGACCATGTTATTCTTTCAGCATGACTATGTGTGATGTGTTTGACCATGTTATTCTTTATGTGCGACTGTGCTGGATAGCTTTAGTGTCAACTTGACGCACCTGGGTTAAGGGAGCCTCAATTGGGGAATTGGCTCCATTGGACTGGCCTATGGCCACATCTGTGGAGTATTGTCTTGATTGTTGAGTTATGTGGGAGGGCCCAGCCCACTATGGGTGATGCCACCTTGGGCAGGTTGATGGGTACCCTATAAGAAGGCAGGCTGGGCATGGGCCAGGGGAGCAAGCCAGTAAGCAGCACTCCTCCATGGCCTGTGCTTCAGCTCCTGCCTCCAGGTTCCTGCCCTGAGTTCCTGCCTTGGGCTCCCTGAGTGATGAACTGTGACTAAGGAGATGTGAGCTGAATAAACCCTTTCCTCCCCAAGCTGGTGTTGGTCAGAGTGTTTTGTCACAGCAATGGAAGACAAACTAGAACAGAAATTGGTACCAGAGAGTGGGATATTGATGTGACAGACCTGAGCTTGGTGTTTTGGGGAAGGATTGTGGAATTGTTTGGAACTTTGGGCTAGAAAAATCATTGAATGCCTAAAATCATGGCTGTGGAACTTGGAACAGTTTTGCTGAAAGAGTTGTAGAAGATGGAGGCCTGGCTTCTGAAGTTTCTAGTTTCAAAGGGAAGTAGAGATCATTAGGATTGTTTAATTTGTGGGTTCTGGTCAGCTGGGGCTGAAAAATCAGCTATAAGTAACAAGAGACCAGCATCACTGTGGTGAAATCTTCTGGGAAGAATTTCTTCAGGGTCAGCACACAGAAGCTATGTTCCAGAAGGGGCCTGAGCCTCCATGTCAAGCCAGAAGCAGGACTTGGTAATGTGTAAGAGTCTCCTATATGGTTCCGGTGTTGAAATTTGAGGGGGTCACAGAGAGCAGCCGAGGCTTGGCACTGTGAGAAGTCAGGAAAGACCATTGGTGGAAGTGCACCTCGGTGGCAATGAAGACCCCAGGATTGCAGGGGTCATGGAGAGAAGCTGAGGCTTTGCACCAGGAGAGGTCAGAAGAGACCATTGGTGAAGGTGCTGCCTCAGTTTCAGTGGAGACCCCAGCTTTTTGGAGATGCCAGGACCATGGGACGACCACCAAGAGCAGCGGCAGGTGTGGAATGGAGTCAGCCTGGGCCTGTGAGATGAGCTGTGTGTGCCATGGACGGCAGAGTCAGAGAGGGGGAACTGCTGAAACCCTCTGGAGCCCAGAAGATCGTGAGTGAGTCCCAGGTGTCCAGCCTTGAGCTACTTTGCTGGACTTAGGTTTTGTTTGAGAGTGCCTGATTCTTCCCTTTGAAATAAGACAGTACTTGTTTTGGATTTTACAGCAGCCCACAGTTAAGAGACTTTTAATAGACTGAACTTTTAAGCGTTTGGACATTTTAAGGACTGTGGGGCTTTTAAGGTTGTACTGTCTTAGGTTGTGGTTAATATTAACATCATACTTTGGGGATAAGAACTGGAAAGGTGGTGGTTTAATAGTGATGTGTTTTGTGTGTCAAGTTGACAAGGGGTCAATTGTGCTGGATAGCTTTAGTGTCAACTTGACACACCTGGGTTGAGGGAGCCTCAATTGGGGAATTGGCTCCATTGAACTGGCCTGTGGCCACATCTGTGGAGTATTGTCTTGATTGTTGAGCAATGTGGGAGGGCCCAGCCCACTATGGGTGGTGCCACCCTGGGCAGGTTGTTGTGTACCATATAAGAGGGCAGGCTGGGCATGGGCCAGGGGAGCAAGCCAGTAAGCAGCTTCCTCCATGGCCTGTGCTTCAGCTCCTGCCTCCAGGTTCCTGCCCTGAGTTCCTTCCTTGGGCTCCCTGAGTGATGAACTGTGACTAAAGAGATGTGAGCTGAATAAACCCTTTCCTCCCCAAGTTGGTGTTGGTCAGAGTGTTTTGTCACAGTAATAGAAGACAAACTAGAACAGCGACCATGTGTATGACCATGTCATTCTCTCAGCGTGACTATGTGTGATGTGTTTGACCATGTTATTCTTTATGTGCGACCATGTGTATGACCATGTTATTCTCTCAGCATGACTATGTGTGATGTGTATGACCATGTTATTCTTTCAGTGTGACTATGTGTGATGTGTATGACCATGTTATTCTCTCAGTGTGACTATGTGTGATGTGTATGACCATGTTATTCTTTATGTGCAACCATGTGTATGACCATGTTATTTTCTCAGTGTGACTAGGTGTGTTGTGTATGACCATGTTATTCTCTCAGCGTGAGTATGTGTGATGTGTATGACCATGTTATTCTCTCAGCGTGACTATGTGTGATGTGTATGACCATGTTATTCTCTCAGCGTGACTATGTGTGATGTGTTTGACCATGTTATTCTTTATGTGCAACCATGTGTATGACCATGTTATTCTCTCAGCATGACTATGTGTGATGTGTATGACCATGTTATTCTTTATGTGCGACCATGTGTATGACCATGTTATTCTCTCAGCATGACTATGTGTGATGTGTATGACCATGTTATTCTCTCAGAGTGACTATGTGTGATGTGTATGACCATGTTATTCTTTATGTGCAACCATGTGTATGACCACGTTATTTTCTCAGCGTGACTATGTGTGTTGTGTATGACCATGTTATTCTCTCAGCATGAGTATGTGTGATGTGTATGACCATGTTATTCTCTCAGTGTGACTATGTGTGATGTGTATGACCATGTTATTCTCTCAGCGTGACTATGTGTGATGTGTATGACCATGTTATTCTTTATGTGCAACCATGTGTATGACCATGGTATTCTCTCAGCGTGACTATGTGTGATGTGTATGATCATGTTATTCTTTATGTGAAACCATGTGTATGACTATGTAATTTTCTTGGTGTGGCTGTGTGTGACCAGGTGTGTGTTGACCCTCTCTGTGTGACCATGTTATTCTCCAGGTTGTGACTGCATGTGTCATTTACCACAGGGCTCTCAACTCCATGCCAGAGCCACGGCTGCAAAGTGATTTTGCTCACAGGAGTGGCCTTTGTGTGTCCACATACATGCGTGCATGGGTACAAGTGTACATGTCCCCTGCTGTGTGGGACTCTGGTTTGGTTGCTGGGTAAGTGAGCCAGATGGCATAGTTCAGGAAGTGCTTTTACCAGGTGGAAGAAAGCCCTGGAGCCTCACGTCTGCCAGGGCACCGGAGCCTTCCAAGGCCACAAGCAAGCTCACCATAGGCCCCCATGTGTGTCTCAGGACTACCCACTCCTTTGTCCCTGTCCCCAGGGCACTTTGCTCTCAGGCAGAGCACAGGGAGGCTGGGCTCCCTAGGGAGAGACAGTGAAGGCCTGTTTTGACTAGCTTGTGGCCATGGACTCCCCTTAAATGAGGCAGAACTAATTGTTCCCAAGAAAACCCTGCCCTTGGTACTCTTCCAAGTCACCTTCCAGGCTGGGACGTGGGAATCAAATGCCGCTCGTTGTGGGGGAAGCCGACACATGGCTCCATCTGCCTCTCCAGCCCGTATTCCCCCAGACCTCTGACTTGACAGACAGCACAGAATTCAGGAAAATGCTCTTTACTGGGGATTGGGAGGTGGGGGCTAGTCTCAGGGACTGACCCCTCGTGGGTCACTGTCAAACCCCATGACAATGCCTGTGGTTGCTCACATCTCTTGGGTGCTCATGTGTGCCAGACACAGGACCCATGGGTTCTGAACATGGCCTCATTTGGTCTGGGATGCTTTGGGACCCATGACCTTATAGAAGGGGGATCAGAGCCATTAGGGGAAACTGGGATGTGAGCTACAGCCTGGCTGCAGGGTCTCCACACCTCAGCGGCTACATCTGGCTGTAGCTTGGATCTCCCTGCCTGTGTCCACATCTCATTTGCTGGGGGAGGTCAAAATGGGCACCAGCAATGTACAAGACCAGCATGGGACCTCAATGAGCTCAAGCCCCACAGGGCAAGCAACTCCCTTAGTCTCTGCTCCTCACACTGCAGATGTGACTGACAGGCTATGGCAGGTGCTGCCATGGATACCATTAAATCTCATACTAGATCTGTACATCCAGGAAAACTGTGTGGCCGCCCCTCTGTCAGTCATCATAATCTGGATTCTGTTGCCCTGGGGAAGCAGGCCTGAGAATCACATGTAACATGAGCACATTTGGCTGAGCATGTATCATGAGGACAGGGGCAGGTGAGTCTTGTGGCCAGTGTGGGTGCCACATGATGCCCCCCAAATACAACTGCCCTTACTTAATAGGGAACACATGCCTGGAGAACCCAGAGCCTCCTGCATCCCATGAGAAACTCTTCTGCTAATGTGTGCCAAGTGAAATGCTGTTTTCAGAAGGTGAGCGAGGCTGGGACGTGGCTTACTAGCACAGTTTCCTAGCCATGCAGGAGGCTCTCTGTCCATCTCCAGCACTGCAAAGAAAACCAGGTGGCTCCAGGCTGGGATGAGGCTTGGTGGGTAATGTCACTGTGAGTGAGCGTGAGGACAGGGATTTGGCTCTCCAGCACCCACATAGAAGCAACAGCGTCTGTCTGTAACACCAGTGTTGGGAGGTGGAGATGGGCAGACCTTGGGGTTCCAGGCCAGCCAGTCCATCTGAAGCAGCAAGCCCCAGGTCCAGTGAGACCCTGGCTCAACAAACAGGGTGGGGGTTTCAAGGAAGACACCTGTTGGGACCCTTGAATTTCCAGACAGGCTCCTGGGCGCAGGCTTGGGGCTGTCGATGTGCTGCCTGGAGCTGGTTCCTGCGACCCCCGCATGCTCTTCACATGTCTCAGTTCTGTGTTGGCTCATGAAGTTTGGGTGACCTGGTGCTGTGTGACCCAGCTCTTTTATGGACTTACAACCCTCTGTTACTCTAGTTCCAGGTGATTCAATGCCCTCTTTTGGCTCTATGGGCACATGCACACATGTGGTACAGATAAAGACATGTAGGTGCACACATATAAAATTAATATAGAATTTTAAAAAGAAAATAAGGTAAATTGCATCTGCTTTCTGTTACGGTGTGAAACACCATTGCTTCCACTCAACAACAAAATGCTGGAGAAAGCACAAAGTCACACACTTGTTGGGATCCGCCAGTGTGTGGGCCGAAGAGCCTGTCTGGAGTTGCTAGGCCCTGGTGCCCTGCAGGGATGCCGGGTTGTCAGTGTTTCCCATAAGAAAGGGCACTGATGACAGGGATGAAGTGTGTTGGGTGGAGTAGGGACAATATACCATGTACTTCCCAAGTCCTCTTGGAGGAGGAGGAGGAGGAGGAGAGGAGGAGGGAGAGGAGGAGGGAGAGGAGGACGAGGACAAGGACGAGGAAGGGGAGGAGGAGATGATATAGAAAAATTGCTTGTTGGGAACAGAAAACATGGCATCAGAGATAATTCCTTTGATGGGCAGTTATCTGGAGGAGGACTTGGTGAACTGACAACAGGTTTGGAGGAATTACACAGACTGAAACCCAGAGAGAAAAAAGAGAGCAGGAGAGGAAATTCTTCCAGAGGATCCAAGGGGCTTCGCTGACATGCACAATACCATGTAAAGGACCATTGACTGCAGCCGACTTCAGCCGACTTCCTGTGAGAGACAAGGCAAGCCAGAGACATCCTGGGCTAAGGGACCCAAACCCTTGGAAACCCAGAATCCTACACCAATAAGTAATAAGGACAATGTTCTTTTAAAAAGCTGAGAGAGTTCATTGTCAGCAGACCTGGACATCAAAGAAGGTTAGAGAAAATTCTTCAATCAAAAGCTATACCAGAGAGTGCACGGAGCTTAGATCGGGGGATTTCCCGGGACCACCTGAAACACAGGTAGGGGCTGGGCACTTCAGCCAGGAAGATTGTTGGATAATTGAATCATTGTTTTGTGTGGTGGTGGGGGCAGAGTTGTCCTGCTAGCTGGTATAAAAGGTAGGCCTGTTGCCACTGTGAGACTTGAGTGCACAGAGCTTAGATTGGGGTATTTCCCAGGACTACCTGAAGCACAGAGTACTGGGGTGTGGGCTAAGCCAGGCATTCCCTCCCACACCCCTCAACTGGAATTGCTGAGGGAGTGTCCAAGTGCAACCACAATAGTGATTCTGTGGTGCAAGGCAAGGAAATAAATGAAACAGCGAACTTGAGACAACTCTAGTCTCTCATCACCAAGCCCTAGAAATAACCTAGAGAAACTGGCTGGCAAGAAGCAGAGTGAGTATAGTGCTCAGCAGGGTACCGGCTGGGTTGTTCCCTACCTGATTTTTGGAGAAGCTTCAGAACAGGAAGGGAAGAGTGAGTTAGACTTCCAATACATAATCAAAATTGAAAGCCTGAAACAGACAAGTCCACACTCCATAAACGAGGAGAAACAAACAAACAAACAAACAAACAAACAAACAAACAAAGGCATCTGTAGGAGGCAAGCAAAGCAACCCTTCAACACAGTGAAGAGGCATTTGGGATTCACATAGGAATACAGGCAAAGGGAAACCCGTATGCCAGGGACACGGATGAAGGGACAACATGGGAAAGGTGCAGGATAATTGTACACCAAGCTCTACCAACCCTGTGGGAGGTTCCTCAGTGGAATCCCCCTGGGGGTGGCCTAGGACACAGATATTAGAGGAACAATTGCAGACATATTCAAAGAAATCAAAGAGTATAAAGAACAAGTCAGAGAACTAAGGAGAGAGAATGAAAAACTCAAGAAGGACCTAGAAGGAGAGAATGACAAACTCCAGAAGGAAGTGGAAACACTGAAGAAATCCCATGCTGAAATAAAAAAAGGAAACCAACCAGCAAAGCAAGGAGCTTCAGGAAGAGATTGAGAAGCTCCAAAAGGAAGTAGAAAAACTAAAGAAGTCACAGGATGAAATGAAAAAGGAAATCAAACACTCAACTGATCAAGAGGAAAGGAATGGAAAAAGCCTCAGAAGTAGAATGGAGGAAGCAGAACAAAGAATATCAGACCTGGGGCTGGAGAGATGGCCTAGCTGTTAAGAGCGCCGACCACTCTTACAGAGGACCCGGGTTTGATCTCCAGCACCCACATGGTGGCTTAGAACTGTCTGAAACTCCAATTCCAGGAGAACTCCAGTTTCAGGGGAATCCAACACCCTCTTCTGACCTCTGCGGCATTGCACGACTCGGGTGCACAAACCTGCATGCAGACAGTACATTCATACACATACAGAAATAAAATAAAAAAAGAATATCAGACCTGGAAGATAACACAGAACAACTAAAAACCTCAAGTAAAGATTATGAAAAAATTTAAAATACACAAAAGTGGAACAACCAGGAAATGTGGGACACTATGAAAAAATCAAACCTCTGCATAATAGGAAGAGAGGAAGGAGAAGAATCCCAAGAGAATGGTATTGATCAGATCTTCAACAGAATAATAGATGAAAATTTCCCCAAAATAAAAAAGACAAACCAATACAAATACAGGAAGCACACAGAACTCCAAACAGACAAGATCAGAAAAGAAGCTCCCCATGCCATATCATAGTTAAAACGCTAGATGCCCAAAACAAAGACAAAATTCTGAAAACCACAAGAGAAAAACAACAAGTTATATATAAGGGGAAACCCATCAGAATTACAGCTGACTTTTCATTGCAAATTATGAAAGCAAGAAGAACATGGAACAAAGCATTCCCAGTGTTAAAGGAGTATAGATGGCAACCCAGGTTACTATACCCAGCAAAAATGTCGATTCTAGTTGAAGGAAAGAGAAAAATCTTCCATGACATAAATAAGATGATAGAATATGTGTCTGAAAAACTAACCCGTCAGAGAATACTTGAAGCAATTCAAAAGACAGAAGAGAGGAGCAACTATCCCCAGACACCTTGAAAGAGAAATTAATAAAAGCAGAACTGCAGAATTAGAAACCTAGACCAAAAATGCAAATGGATAATAAAGTGAAAGGAAGCAACACACATCTTTCAATTATAATCTTAAATATTAATGGACTAAACTCCCAATCAAAAGACATAGACTAGGAGAATGGATTAGGAAATATAACTGCCCCCTCCAAAAGGAAATATAACCCATCTATATGTCTACAAGAAATCCATCTCAATCTCAAGGATAGGCACCAACTTAAGGTGAAAGGATGGAAAAAATATTCCAAGCAAATGCTACCAAAAAGAAAGCAGGAGTTGCTATTTTAATATCAGACAAAATAGACTTCGAAGTAAAAGAAATCAGAAGAGACAAAGAGGGCCATTACATCTTTATCAAAGGAACAATTAACCATGAAAATTTCACAGTCATGAATATATATGCTCCAAACTCTGGTGCACCAGACTTTTTAATTATTATTATTTTATGTGTACAAGTGTACTGTCTGTATGTAAGTAGGTGCACCCATGTCATGCAATGCTGCAGAGGTCAGAAGAGGGTGTTGGATTCCCCTGGAACTGGAGTTAAAGATGATTCTTAGCTGCCATGGGTACTGGGTATCAAACCTGGGTTCTCTGCAAGAGCAGTCAGTGCTTTTAATTGCTGAACCATCTCTCCAGCCCCTGGTGCACCAAACTTTATAAAGACAATTCTCCAGGACCTCAAGGGACAGATTAACCCCAGCACACTCATAGCAGGGGACTTCATTACCACACCGAGCCCTTTGGACAGGTCAATTGGACAAAGAATAAACAGAGAGACATCTGAAATGAATGTTACAATACACCAAAGGGACCTCACAGACATCCACCGAATATTCCACCAAAATTCCAGAGAATACACTTTCTACTCAGCACCCCACAGAACATTCTCCAAAATCAATCACATACTGGGATACAGAAATACCTCAACAAATACAAAAAGATTGAAATGATTTCATGCATTCTATTAGACCACAGTTCAATAAAGCTCAATATCAACACCAGGATAAGCCCTACTATCTACAAGAACACATGGAGACTAAACAACACTCTCCTGTATAATGAATGGGTCAAGGAAGAAATAAAGAAATAAAAGATTCCTAGAACTAAGTGAAAATGACAATACAACACAAAAAAACCTATGGGATACTTTAAAAGCAGTCCTAAGATGGAAGTTTATAGCCCTGGGTGCCTACATTAGAAAAACAGAAAGAGCACAAATAAATGATCCAACACAGCAGCTAAAAGCACTTGAGAGTCAACAACAAATGAACCCTAAGTGCAACAGACAGGAAAAAATAACAAAAATCAGAGCAGAAATCAATGAAATAGAAAGAAAGAAAACAATACAAAAAAAAAATCAATGAATCCAAAAGTTAGTTCTTTGAAAGAATAAACAAGATAGACAGTCCTCTAGCTCAGTTAAGCAAAAGAAAGAAAGAGCAACTCCAAATCAATAGAATTTGTGATGAAAGGGGAAATATCAGAACAGACAATGAAAAGCTCCAGACAATCATACGGGAATATTTCAAAAACATATACTCTACTAAGTTTGAAAACCTCAGAGAACTGGGAGAATATCTGAAATCCTGGGAATCACCAAAGCTTAACCAAGAAGAGATCGACAGCTTAAACAGACCCGTAATATATGAAGAAATTGAAAATGTAATAAGAAACCTCTGAACTAAAAAAAGCCCAGGCCCAGATGGTTTCATGACAGAGGTCTACAAAACATTTCAAAAAGACTTACAACCATTATTACTCAAAGTGTTCAGAAGGATACAAGCAGAGGGAAATCTCCCAAACTCCTTCTATGAAGCCAGCATCACTCTAATACCAAAACCAGGCAAAGATACAACCAAAAAAGAGACGTATAGACCCATTTCATTAATGAACACAGATGCAAAAATTCTCAACAAAATACTTGCAAACTGCATACAGACCCACATAAAAAAGATTATCCACCATGACCAAGTTGGATTCATACCAGAGATGCAAGGATGGTTCAACATATGAAAATCAATAAATATCATAAAACATATAAATGGACTGAAAGACAAAAACCACATAATCATCTCAATTGTTGCAGAAAAAGCTTTTGACAAAATCCAGCATTCCTTCATGCTTAAAGTCCTAGAGGGAATTGGATTGGCAGGATCATTCCTCAATGTAATCAAAGCCATATACAGGAAACCCACAGCCAATATCATCCTAAATGGAGAAAAGACAGAAGCATTCCCCTTAAACATAGGAACTCGGCAAGGGTGCCTCCTGTCACCACTCATCTTCAATATAGTGCCTGAAACACTTGCTAGGGCAATAAGGCAAGAAAAGGAAATTAAAAGAGTACTAATTGGAAAAGAGGAAGTCAAGTAATCCCTTTTTGCAGAGGATATGATAGTTTACCTAAGGGATGCTAAAAACTCCACCAGAAAACTTCTAGAAAAGATTAAGAGTTTCAGAAATGTGGTAGGATACAAAATTAACCTAGAAAAATCAGTAGCCTTTCTTTACACCAACAATAAGCAACTGAAGGAGGACTACAAGGAGACCTTTCCACTCACAATAGCCTCAAAAACAATAAAATACCTAGGAACAAACCTAACCAAAGACTACAAAATAATCTCCTTTAAATCCCTGAAGAAGGAAATTGAAGAAGACATCAGAGGATGGAAAAACCTCCCATGCTCATGGATTGGGAAAATTAACATAGTAAAAATGTCCATTCTATCCAAACTCTTGTATAGATTTAATGCAATCTCAATTAAAATCCCCAAGAGTTTCTTCACAGGCTTGGAAAAAAGTCCTTAATTTCATTTGGAAAAACAAAAGACCCCTAATAGCAAAGCAACCCTGAGTGAAAGGAGCAATACAGGGGGGATCTCTATACGAGACTTCAAACTATACTACAGGGCTCTAGTCATAAAAACAGCTTGGTACTTGCACAAAAACGGACCTGTAGACCAATGGAACAAAACTGAGGATCTAGACTTGAGCACATACATCTCATATTTGACAAGGGAGCTAAGAAGACACGTGGAGGAAAGCATCTTTAGCAAATGGTGTTGGAAAAACTGGATCACCACTTGTAGAAGAATAAAGTTAAATTCCTACCTCTCACCCTGTACAAAAGTCAACTCCAAATGGATCAAAGACCTCAATGTGAAACCCAAAACTCTGGAGGTGACAGAAGAAAAAGTTGGCAGAAGCCTACAAGACACAGGCGTAGGAAAAGACTTCCTAAATCAGACAGCAGCTGTACAGGAAATAAGGTTGACAATTGACAAGTGGGACCTCATTAAACTCAAAAGCTTCTGTACAGCAAAAGAAACAATCAAGGAAGTGAAGAGAAAACCCACAGAGTGGGAGGAATCCTTCACTCCTGATACATCTGACAAAGCATTAACTTCCAGATTATATAAACTACTCAAAAACAAAGAAGAAAGCAAGCAAATGACTCACTCAAAAGATAGAGCAAAGAGCTGAGCAGAGACTTCCCAAGTGAGGAATTAGAGATGGTTGAGAAACACCTTAAAAAATGTTCAACATCGAGCCGGGTGTGGTGGCACACGCCTTTAATCCTAGCACTTGGGAGGCAGAGGCAGGCGGATCTTTGTGAGTTCAAGGCCAGCCTGGTCTACAGAGTGAGTTCCAGGGCAGCTGGGGCTACAGGGAGACCCTGTCTCAAAAAGACAAAAAAAAAAATGTTCAACATCACTAATAATTAAGGAAATGCAGATTAAAACCACCTTAAGATATTGTCTTACTCCAATAAGACTGGCTAGGATCAAGAAAACAAATGATACCAAGTGCTGGAGAGGTTGTGGGGAAAGGGGAACACTCATCCACTGCTGGTGGGAATGTAAACTTGTTTTTTTTTATTTTTTTTATTTCTGTATGTGTATGAATGTACTGTCTGCATGCAGGTTTGTGCACCCGTGTCGTGCAATGCCGCGGAGGTCAGAAGAGGGTGTCGGATTCCCCTGGAACTGGAGTTCTCCTGGAATTGGAGTTTCAGATGGTTTTCGGCCGCCATGTGGGCGCTGGGGATCGAACCCGGGTCCTCTGTAAGAGTGGTCAGCGCTCTTAACCACTAGGCCATCTCTCCAACCTGGGAATATAAACTTGTACAACCACTATGGAAAGCAGTGTGGAGAACACTTGGAAGACTTGGAATGAACTTGCCACCTGATCCAGCCATACCACTCCTGGGTATATACCCACAAGACTCATCTTACCACAGAGATACATGCACAGCCATGTTTATTGCAGGTCTTTTCACAGTAGCAAGGAGCTGGAACCAACCCAAGTGCCCCTCAACTGATGGGTGGATAGAGAAAATATGGTCCATCTACACAATGGAGTTCTATGGAGTGGTAAAGAAAGATGACGTCATGAACTTTGCAGGAAAATGGATGGAACTAGAAGATATTACGTTAAGTGAAATAACACAGTTCCAGAGAAACAAATGATGAATAGCATCCCTCATTTGTGGATGCTAGCTCCAAGTACCTAGTTAGTTGTAAGGCAAACTGAACGATGTTAATGTTATATTCCTCATTATTTGAAAATAACTATGCTCTTTTATTGTGAATCCATTAACAGGTTCTAGAACAAAGCTACCATTTATTTTTAGACTTAGGAATTTTTGGTATATGGGTGGAGGGTATGTATGCATATTTTAGAGTAATATAAGATCAAAAGAAAGAGAAAAAAAAGCTATCCCAGGCCAGGCATGGTGGTACAGGCCTTTAATCCCAGCAGGGGACACAGAGACAGTTGGATTTCTGTGAGTTTAAGGCTGGTCTTGTCTACATAACGAGCTCCAGGCCAGCTGGGGCTACAGGGAGACCCTGTTTCACAAAGACAAAAACAAGCGCTAGGCCAGGACGGGTCTTGGATCTATAAAAACAAAGCGCAGAGCTCCAGCAGTGGCAGTGAAGGAGTTAACGCTCCTTTTTCTTATAATTTAGCTAGTGTGTAAATGGAACAATGACCGTGTGTCTCCCTGAAAGAGACCTTTAGGGACCTGAGAGGCTCTGTGGGAACATCCCTCTACCCAGCCCACTATGTGGTCTCTAAAGTGCTAAGCCATTATTTGGCACCCCTCCCCGCTTCGGTGCCCCAGGACCACTACCCACCCTGCCCAGGGCCTCCCCTAGCCCACATCAGAGGCCACGTGGGTAAGACGTGGGAGGGTGAGTGGCCCATGCAGTGCTGGCTGATTGGGGGTGTGGACTCCTGAGCAAGCAAAGACTAGAAAACAGAAGTGGCAAAGGCCACAGGAAGCTGGGGAAGGCTGGGCACCATGATGAAATCAACCGAACCAGGGTATGCCAAGGACTTAATGTGTCAGGTCTCATTGAATATCAGAGACCACCTTTGGAGCTGGCCCTGGTCAGCTGGGGGCTTGGGTAGAGGCACCCACTTTATTACGGTCCTTTCCCCACCCAAACCCACAGGTACTTTTGGTGACAGATCACCATGGACACTGTCCTGGGCCTCTGTGATCTCAGAAGTAAAGCTGAGCCTACGAGCCTGAGCATGCGCACCACTGTTCTGGGCCCAGGCACTCTCTTCTTGATACATTAGCCTTCTACACTGAAGCCACCCACATCTAAAAATATCTGTGGTGTGGGGATGGCTGCCCATTTTGTCCTATTTATGTAGAAGTGACAGCTGAGGCTCTGGGTAAGTGTTGTGTGTTCCACCAGGGAAGATGAGATAAAAGAACTCCCCCGGGAGGGAGGGCGGACATGCTTCTGCTGCCAGCAGGGCCCGAAATAGTCAGGAAGCATGCTCTGGCTTCAGCTCCCCGGTTTTCAGTTCTCATGTAACTGAATAATTAGCCTTGTTTGGCTAGGACTTGCTATTCTGGGCCTCTAAGCAAATTCAGCTTAGAATGTTCCTGAATACTGTGGTGGGAGTTTCCCAAGTCTCTGCGTCCCAAGACAGCATTCTGGGCCTGAGACTTATGGCTGTTGACTTGTTGACAAGGGAGCCCAGATACCCACAGTTGATCTGCTTCTCTGGGGACACAGTGGTTGCAGGCATCCTGTTACGACCCCAACTGGCCTGAATGTGCTGTGTTTGAGCCTGCACTCAGGCATGCGTCACCTCTTATCCTAAGGGACCCTGAGAACCTCATTTTGCCTGTTCATACTTGGCTGCCTAACCTTATAATGCAGAACAGCCCAGCCCCCAGAAGACAGGACAGAACTAATGGTAAAGGGCCTGCCAGAGTAGTGCCTACAGCTCTGAGTGTCTCCTGGCCTCTTCCCTGACAACTGCTCCTGGAGGCTTGCTGAGCTGCAGACAAAGTGGACTGACGACGACGGGCATCCAGATCCTCACATGCTTGAGGAGGAACCCTGGGATTTGCTCCATTGTCTCTGCACTGATGTCTGCTTCCTTCTCAGAGGGTGGTCCCAGCTGGTTGCTCTGTGGCTTCCAATACTATGGGGACAGGGTGTCATCCCCTTCCCTCTCACCAGCTGACCTCGAGAGCCTGGCAGGATGCCAGATGACACAGTCGATGCTGATGGTGGGAGAAGCCTGGAAACACAGGGACGAAGCCTGGAGGGGGGGTCTGGCTACATCTGAGAAAGTGCTCAGCCTCACTTATAAGAAAACAATCAGGGGCTGGAGAGATGGCCTAGCGCTTAAGAGCACCGACTGCTCTTGCAGAGGACCAGGGCTCGATCCCCAGCACCCATATGGCGGCTGAGAACCATCTTTAACTCCAGTTCCAGGGGAATCTGACACCCTCCTCTGACCTCCATGGCATTGCACGACATGGGTGCACAGACCTACATGCAGACAGTACATTCATACACATAAATAAATAAAATAAAATAAAATAAAAAAAACAATCAAAGAGTAAGGGATGGTGGGGGACCTGTGAGCCCAGCACTCAAGAAGCTGAGGCAGGAGGATCACAAGTTGAAGGGCAGCCTAGATGACACAGGGAGAGGCTACTTAACACAAAGGCGTGAGATCCTGGGTTCCTTTATTTATTTTTTATTTTTGGTCTTTTCCAGACGGGGTCTCCCTGTAGCCCCAGCTGTCCTGGAACTCACTCTGTAGACCAGCTAGCCTTGAACTCACAAAGATCCGCCTGCCTCTGCCTCCTGAGTGCTAGGATTAAACGTGTGCGAGATCCTGGGTTCTATTTCCAGTAGTCCCTGAAACTGTCCTAGTGATGCAGGCCTGTAATCTACCACTCCTGAGAAGCAGGATCAAGAGTTCAAGGTCATCCTTGAATTACATACTGAGTTTAGGCTAGTCTGGGCTACATGAGACCCTGTCTCAAAAAAAAGCAGGACTCAAGAAATGTGGACAGTATCAATGAAAGGAGGTGAGCATAGAAGCAGAGAACAGCACACGAGGAAAGCACTTCACTGAGCCGAGCTAGGAAAATGACCTTTAGGAAGAATCCTAAGGTGCCAACACCTCTTTATGCTGGATGCTAACAAAGGAAGCAGTTCGGACCACGTGGTGTAATCGAGCCCCCAGTGCAGGGTTCCTGTGGGAGTGGTTCGGACCACGTGGTGTAATCACGCCCCCAGTGCAGGGTCCCTGTGGGAGTGGTTCGGACCACGTGGTGTAATCATGTCCCCAGTGCAGGGTTCCTGTGGGAGTGGTTCGGACCACGTGGTGTAATCGCGTCCCCAGTGCAGGGTCCCTGTGGGAGGTGCCACCCTTCCAGAGCTCCATCCCAGCATCCTGTTTCTTCGGGCAAAGTGTACCCGGTCTAGGGCGGCCAGAAGACGCCCCTGTAACTCTCCTCCCTAGCAGGGCCTTGATCCTGTCTGCCATGGACCTGGGGCGGTATGCAGCTCCTAGATCCTGTCCACTGTGGACCCGGGGTGGACACAGCTCCATCTGGATCCTGTCCATCGTGGACCTAGGGCAGACGCAGCTCCTAGTAGCCAGCGTTCCTGTTGGTAGGCTGGGAAGGAAATCCCACTGGCCAGCTTCCTGGTGGTAGGCTGGGAAGGAATCCTACTCGGCATTTTCAGTCACCCCAAAGGCCAGGAAAGGCCTCAAATAGGGCAGAGAGTACACGTTAGCGCAGAGCAGACTAGGGCAGAGGCATTCACGTTGAGAACCTTACAGCACACGAGCTGCAAGTTCCAGGGGGCTGAGGGTCAGACCGAGACACATATGCAGGCTTCCAGAGTTCAGTGCAGAATTAGTGTAAATGAATATGAAAAAATAAACAATTATTAATGCAATTCTGATGGCTTTGTGATGCTACAGGAGCCCTCGCTCTCCTCCTAATGCCCAGGTCCATATTAGGCAGCAGAGAAAAAGCCAACAAACTCCCAAAGTAGAAGCCATGTGTCAATATTCTTTGGCTATAAAGTTAAAAACTACAACATTAGCAAGAAAAGGATAATTTTAATAACTGAATTTCTATAAATGAAAGATAACAAGTAATTTTGGAGTCACCCAAGAACTAAAACATTCAACCTCAGGCAATTATGAAAATAAAGCAACAATATTGGATGCACATAAAAGTGAATGAAATCAGCCTAAAACTGAACTTGGAGAAAAATGGAAAAATATCTATAAATTATTATGCAAAGGATATAAAATTAAGCAAAACACCTGGCATGGTGGTGCGCCCTGTAACCCAGCAATCTGAAGGCAGAGGAAGGGGCACCTGGAGTTTGAGGCCGGCAGAGGCACCCAGTGAGTTCAAGGCCATCATGGGCTATGAAGGGGAACCTGGATTGTTAATTTCTCTGTTAGAGAAATCACCAAGGCAGTAGCCAAACCAAGACTTTAAAAAGGCCAGTGCAACAGTTCAGCGAACAAAGGGACTGCCACAGGAACCTGGGAGCATGAGTTCAATCCCTAGAGCTCACAATTAAGGCGGAAGGAGAAAACTAACTTCACGAAGTTGTCCTCTGACCTCCACACATGTCACTGCATATGTGCCTACATGCACACCCAATAAAAGATGCTTAAGGGGGCTGGAGAGATGGCCTAGTGGTTAGGAGCGCCGACCGCTCTTACAGAGGACCCGGGTTCGATCCCCAGCACCCACATGGCGGCTGAGAACCGTCTGAAACTCCAATTCCAGGAGAACTCCAGTTCCAGGGGAATCCGAGACCCGCTTCTGACCTCCGCGGCATTGCACGACACGAGTGCACAAACCTGCATGCAGACAGTACATTCATACACATACAGAAATAAATAAAATTAAAATAAAAAAAAAGATGCTTAAAAAGAACAATAAAATAGACTTCTCCAAAAGATGGAATTTTAATTAATTAATTTCTATTTTATTTTTTTATTTATTATTATTTTTTTTATTTTATTTCTTTCTGTATGTGTATGAATGTACTGTCTGCATGCAGGTTTGTGCACCCATGTCGTGCAATGCCGCGGAGGTCAGAAGAGGGTCTTGGATTCCCCTGGAACTGGAGTTCTCCTGAAATTGGAGTTCCAGACGGTTCTCGGCCGCCATGTGGGTGCTGGGAATCGAACCCGGGTCCTCTGTAAGAGTGGTGGGCGCTCTTAACCGCTAGGCCATCTCTCCAGCCCAATTTCTATTTTATATGTCTGAGAGTTTGGCCTGCATGAATGCAAGTGCACCTGTGTCTGCAGTGCCCAGAGGCTGGCAGAGGCATCGAATCCCCAGGAACCAGAGTTATAGACAGTTAGCTACCACTGGGTGCTGGGAATTGAACCAGGGTCCTCTGCAAAAGCAGCCAGTGCTCTTCTTAACTCCTGGGCCATCTCTCCAGCCCCAAGACAAAGAATTTAAACCCATTAATAACTATTAGAAACTAACTTGATGTGGTAAGGGCTGGTGGTGCATGCCTTTAATCCTGGCACTTGGGATTAGAGGCAGGAGGATCTCTGTGAGTTACAGGCCACCCAGGGCTACATACCTTGTCTCAAAAGAAAAGAAAAGAAAAGGAAAAACAAAACAAAAGAACCGAACCAAAAATTGACTTGATGCATTAAAAAAATAATAAAATTGCTTAGTAAATTCAAAACCCAATTGATTTATTAGAACAGTTACAACGAAACAAATAGATTTCTAATCTAGATTAACAAGTAGAGTGTATAGTATAAATGGGAGGTCTTTGGTGAACTGAGATGCCTTCTGGGAAATTATATACTATTGAATATTGGGTGAAAGATAGAAACTGTAAGCCAGGCTAGGCGATGCAGGCCTGTTATCCCAGAACTTGGGAGGTTGCAGTGCACAAGGTGAGCACAGGCCTCACCCCCACTTTAAACAATGTGCACAAGGCCTCTGTAAAGTGCCCACAAACTTCTTCCAGCTGTACAACAGATTAGAGGACAAGCCTAAATCTGTCATTATAAAATCACACCTCAACATGCCAGGGAAGCAAAACATTTGATACATGTTAAGGAGGCTTTTGGTAAAACTCAGCATTTCTTTATTACGAGGTCTCATTACATAGTCCAGACTGGCCTCCAGCTCACGATCCTCCTACCTGGGCTTGCAGGTCTGCACTACCCAGCAGCTGATGCCCCCCCCTCCCCCCCCCGCCCCGGGAGGCTCTCCCTGGGCAAACACCTGATCACGCCTGAGGCATCTGGAGGCGTTTCTCCAGTGAGCATGAGGCTGATCTGGGTCTGAAGTATTCAGGTCTGTCTGTCTTCTGGACGGCAGTTTCTGCCCTTGGTGTCAGGGTTCCTACCCAAGATTCCAAAAACAGCTACTGGGACTTTGTGCCTTGTGGAGAAGCTGGCCCTGCTCACCACTCTCCACTCTGCCTCCCCGATCACAGAAAGCCACGAAGTCTCCAGTCCAGCACCATCAGGCATGGACGGAGGCACCAGCACAGCCAGCCTGGAGGGTGAGCCTTCACTGCAGTGCAGGGGGATGAAGCCCACCCAGGGGAGGGGACAGTGCTCTGTGGGAGACAGCAGACAACAGGCCACTTTCTAGATGCTGGAAGACACACGAGGAAGTCTTGTTGCTTGTTGGATTAAATCACTGTCGTAGGCTAGGGACACGTGTGCTGTGCCAGCTGGACCGGAGCCAGCTATGTTATCCCGAGATTCACACCAAGCAGCTGATACACTGGGAATGAGGAGGAGTGGACATGACAAGGAGTCTCTCTCGACATCAGGATGCTCAAAGAGGAGTCAAGTGTTGTAAGTCCCCACACACCGAAGCCACTGGAGCAACCACGTGGCTGAGCAACCACGTGGCTCAGCAATCGTTGTGTGGCTGGCTTTAATATGCTTTAAGATGAGGCTTCCGAAAGTTATATAAAACTGGCCCATGTGTTTTTCTGACATTTCTGGTGATTAAATTGTTATTATTGACGCATGGAAATGAATACTTTAATATGAAATCAGAGTTGTAGAAAAGCGACTTCTGACATCTGAAGAAAGCCGTGTTCCAGGGAACACCAAGACAGCGCCAGCTCGTGTTGTCCGAGAAGTGACAGCAAGGGCAAGTGCACGTTCCTGAGGAGCTTGAGACCCTGGGTCAGGACGCATCAACAGCACCTCAGACCTGGGTGCAGAACCCCGGGTGTGAAGTCAGTCCTCTCACCCACCTTCCCAGCTGACACGGAACACCCCAGAGCACAGCTGGACACTTTGGCAGTAGGGGGGCAAAGGCTCCCCTTTCAGGAGCATGGGGCTTACGAACAGAGCGTGGGAGGTGGAACCCTGGGAGGGGTCCCAGTTTCTGTCCTACTGGATCTTGAGGGCTCTGTCCCATGCCTACAAGCGCACAGTGGGGCCCAATAAAACGAAGATGAAAATGGTGCACTTGAGGTTCTGGTGCCCACCAGAGGGCGCCATTGTGGCCTTTGCTCCCTGTGCCTGGGGAGGGAGCCCTGGGAGGTCTGGGTTTTTTGTGTGGTCATGAGCTCTGTCAGGGAGAGTGCCAAACACACTGTGAACATGTAGAGCTGGGATGGTCCCCTACCAGCCCCTCATGCCACAGTGTGAACATGTAGAGCTGGGATGGTCCCCTACCAGCCCCTCATGCCACAGTGTGAACACGTAGAGCTGGGATGGTCCCCTACCAGCCCCTCATGCCACAGTGTGAACATGTAGAGCTGGGATGGTCCCCTACCAGCCCCTCATGCCACAGTGTGAACATGTAGAGCTGGGATGGTCCCCTACCAGCCCCTCATGCCACAGTGTGAACATGTAGAGCTGGGATGGTCCCCTACCAGCCCCTCATGCCACAGTGTGAACATGTAGAGCTGGGATGGTCCCCTACCAGCCCCTCATGCCACAGTGTGAACATGTAGAGCTGGGATGGTCCCCTACCAGCCCCTCATGCCACAGTGTGAACATGTAGAGCTGGGATGGTCCCCTACCAGCCCCTCATGCCACAGTGTGAACATGTAGAGCTGGGATGGTCCCCTACCAGCCCCTCATGCCACAGTGTGAACATGTAGAGCTGGGATGGTCCCCTACCAGCCCCTCATGCCACAGTGTGAACATGTAGAGCTGGGATGGTCCCCTACCAGCCCCTCATGCCACAGTGTGAACATGTAGAGCTGGGATGGTCCCCTACCAGCCCCTCATGCCACAGTGTGAACATGTAGAGCTGGGATGGTCCCCTACCAGCCCCTCATGCCACAGTGTGAACATGTAGAGCTGGGATGGTCCCCTACCAGCCCCTCATGTCACAGTGTGAACATGTAGAGCTGGGATGGTCCCCTACCAGCCCCTCATGCCAGAGCTTTGAATCTTCCTCCAGGAGGAGGAAGATATGGGGGAGGAATGGGGGTGCCAAGGTAGGTTCTGCAGCCTGACCCACCCCTGCCACCTTTGCCCACAGGCCATGTGGGAGGGGACGGTGCCCTCCTCCTGGCAGGGTGCTGGGCTTACTCAGTTCAGGGAGCTGGCAGGTGGCAGAAAACTGCTGAGCTTGACTGTGTCCTAGGGCTAGAGACAAAGTCTTGCATGGTCACCAGGGACAACAGCCCCAGGGCTGAGAGGCTGGCTGGCCACTGAGCAAAGCTTTTGATGCCTTCACTGTCCCCACAGAGAGAAGCACCCAAAGGAAGAAGGTGGTCACTACCATTTAAGAGTCAAGGAAAGAACACAGGGCCTGAGATGGACTTGGGGTTTCAAAGGCTCTGAGACTACAGAGAAATGAACAAAATGGATGGCAGGACCCAGGATGGTGAGTGGGTGCCGGCATCTGGGGCCAGGTCAGGTCCCTACCACCTGGGACTGACGGACACCTCATGGTGACGTGGGCTGGGGTTATGGCCCCTCATACACCCATGGCTAGAACGTCCACATAACACATTCCTAAGACACTGAAGGCCTGCATCTTGGAGGGCAGGAAACTGCAGGAGCTGCTACCACAGTGAGTTCACTCACTACCCAGCCTTGGGACAGTAGGTATATGTGTGTCCCCTCTACAGATCTGAGGTGCCACAGCAGGGAGTGCAGAGCTGGGTATTCCAGCGGCTTCTTCTGTTCCCCGCTTGTCCCCTGTCCCTCTGCCTTCCTCCATTACTCAGGCTCTGCTGGCTCCAGGCCAGGGAGGAGTCTAGGCACTTCTGCCCAGGCTAGGAGGAAGCAAAGGTTTCTAAATCCATCAGTGGCCCCACACGTAGGCAGCCCTGGCATAGATGAAGCCTGGAGCTGCCAAGTCAGTTCCCCATGGAGAGGCCTCACTAGGAGGGTGGGCACAATGCCACCTCTGAGAACAGGCCCAGGCAGGAACTGGCTCCTAAGGCTGTGAGATGAAGCAGTGTTAAAATTCAGCAAGCATCCAAGGCACAGTCCCAGACTCCTTTGCCAGCACCACCATCTGGGCCTGAGCAGGGGGCTATCCTGCGCCAGCGATCCCAGTCCTGCTGCTAGTGCTTCATCACTGTGCTACTGTGACCAGACACCTGACTCCCCTGTGGCCAGGCTGCAGCCCAGAGAGCTCCTGGAAGCCCCAGTGGGGACCGTACGTTTAGGGAAGAAAAGCTAAGCTTGAGTGTAGCTGTGTAGCTGAGTGAGCAGAGGGGGTGGGGTCCCAGGCTCAAGGGCTCCCACACTCTTGGGGATATGCATGTGTTTGTGTCCGAGCCCTGGATTAGGCATGAGAGCCACGGAGCTATATTTGGACGCTGCTGCCCAGGACTGGTGTCCTTATAAAGCACACCGTGGTGGCCGGAAGGAGGGGCTGCCTCCCACCCACCCAGTGGTGGCCGGAAGGAGGGGCTGCCTCCCGCCCACCCTCTAGCTCAGCTTCCAGGCAGCCATGTAAAGCTTGACTCTCACCATCTTTCCCTTCCCCAGAAACTCTGTGTCTCCCTGAGGCCACTAGACTTGCAGGGACCCTCCACACTGTGAGCACTATTCCCTGACCCACCCCTGCACAGGACAGCCCATTCGCTTTACCAGTTCACTGCCCTGTACTACCTCTGCTCCTCCTATCCCAGTCCAACGTCTATGGAAACTTAGGGCAACCTTGAGTATGGGGAGAAGGGAGGGATCTGGTACATTCTACTCCCAAGTGTCCACTCTCCACGGGATTTTGAACAAGTCACTTTTTACAGAGCCTCAGTGTTTTCAGCTTTAAATGGGTCCATGGGTCCCAGCTGCCATCAGAGTATGCTAAGTGCCCCCTGAGGGTCCCGGCTGCCATCAGAGTATGCTAAGTGCCCCCTGAGGGTCCCGGCTGCCAGCAGAGTATGCTGACCAAGCAACCCCCTGAGGGTCCTGGCTCACCAGGCACCTAGCTGCCACTGGCCTTGTGCTGCTACGGGGAGTGTCTAACACTGGCAGCCTCTGGGTGGAAGCCCCATGATGCACAGCCTTCTACCTCAGGCTATCTCAGTGACTCACAGGGGCTTGCCAGCAGGTGAGACCATTTGCCCTGGGGAACTCAGAGAAGCCTGCACTGCACTGGTTGCCAGAGACACTAGAAACTTGTGTTGTCAGGAGTGTAGGATGCCAGGCCGGTGAAAGACCACCACACAAAGAAGGCCTTTGGCTGGGATCTGTTCCAAGGACATAAAGCCAGCCAGAGAGTTGAGCAGCCCCCAAGAGCCTCCAAGAGTCCAAAGTGATGACCAGGACAATGAGGCTTCTAGAAATGCACTAGCATTCACTGTCCAGGTAGGAACCCTGAGCAGCTCACTGGAGAGAGTGCCCTGGCCCTGGCAAGGCGGGGCAGGGGTTAGGGTCAAGGGGGAGGACTCAGAGAAGCAGGAAGTGACTTGAGGCTAAAGCCCCGAGGAGAGGAGATAGCTGTGGCTTCTGGGTGCTCTTTGGCTTCCTGTCCTGATGTCATTCCTGGCAGGAGGCTGGGCAGGCTGGTGGGGTGTCAGAGGTGATGGGGCACATCCCACCTGCTGTGGGCTGACCCTGAGGAAGCATGCAGGGCTCCTCTGAGGCTGAGAGGTGAGGGCTGGGGCACCACAAAGGAGAGGAGGCCCCGTCCTTGGTGTCCATCACCCTGGGCCATGTGCCCACCACATCCCTGGCAGGTAGCTGCCACCCCTACTGTGAGGGAGAGGCTGCCAGCTTCCTCTCAGCCTTCTCCATTATTCAAAGCTATCCTGGACAGAAGCCTGGGCCACAGAACAGCTGCCATGCACCAGGATGCACAGAGCCTCAGACCCACCTGGCAAGAGGGACTCAGGTGCCTGTACTGGCCATCAGACATTCCCTGGCGGTCCTGGTCCACAGGGGCAGGCCGTGTGCGCCTTTGCCTGGCAGTGTCGCAAGGGAGGGGTCTGCTGAAACACTGCTGCCCCTTGGGCTCGAGTCATGGAGGGCAGCCTGAGCCCCACCCTGTCATTACCTCTGCTCATCGGGCCCCTCCCCGGGTGCCACCCCCTGCTTTACCATGACAGCCACGGTGGAAATTAGGCTTCCTAAGGTTGACTGTCCTCAGCCAGGGGAGCCGCAGAGGTCAGCTCGCCACAGTATGGCTAGTGTCAACTGATAGCCATTGCAACAGCCAAAGAGGAAATGCTTTCTAAAGAATGAGAGGCCAGAATAAAAACAGATTATCTGGAAGAATGTAACCAGAGAGAGGACTCAGTGGTTAGGGATGAAAGCAGCATAGGGCGAGGCCGGGGACTGAACGGGGCCAAGGAGTGGAGGAAAGGGCCAGAGGTGCAGAGTCCGGGCCAACAGTGTGACGAGAACATCCTGTCCCGTTGGGACCAGAACCGCTGGCACGCAGACGCCCTCATTGTTAGCAAAGCTACTGTCACAAGGTCTCATAAACCGTACACTAAAATCCCACTGCTGGGTCTGGAGAGATGGCCTAGCGGTTAAGAGCGCAGACCGCTCTTACAGAGGACCCAGGTTCGATCCCCAGCACCCACATGGCGGCCGAGAACCGTCTGAAACTCCAATTCCAGGAGAACTCCAGTTCCAGGGGAATCCAAGACCCTCTTCTGACCTCCGCGGCATTGCACAACTCGGGTGCACAAACCTGCATGCAGACAGTACATTCATACACATACAGAAATAATTAAAAAAAAATCCCACTGCTAGCAACACAGTCAATCAATCAATCAATCAATCATCAATCGCAATTGCTCTGCCTTCTCTGCTGACATAGACACCCAGATGGGACTCCAGGTACAGGAACTTCAGAGAACCAGGCTGTTCCCCTCAGGCTTGTTCCCCAGCCAAGCTGTCACGCACACACAAAGGCTACAGGAAGCCCCTCAGATCGGAATTCTGTGACAGCTTGTTTCTAGGATATACTTCAAATAATGGCCTGGATTTAACAGATCTGTGTGAGAGGGAACGATGGTGTTAAAAATAATAGGAAGGGGAGTTAGTGACAGATCTGCCAAGAAAACAAAGGTCCCGTCAAGCCTGGCTGCCACTGATGAAAGTGCCATAGCATGACTGTCAGAGACACACACACTGCAAAAATAAAGCAAAAGAGAGGACAGAGAGGGACGGTGGGCTGGAGAACATTAACTGCAACCCTGGAGGAGTGGGAGGGGGGGAGCAGAGGAGGGGAGAAGGAGAGAGCGGGAGGAGGCAGCACAGATCAGAGATTGCTGCTCTTTCACAGAAAGGGCCCAGCTTGTACGGATTGACAGGTCAGAAGATAAATACAGGCAGAAGAATATGTTTCTCACTTCATGGCTGACTGAGTGAACAACAGCTTGACAATATTTTAATCTCCCTTAAAAAGAGAAAACACATCATGTTTCAACAATAGGGAAAAAGGGAAAAGACAGCATAGAAAAAAATACTAAAAAGTAGAGTGTCTAAAGATAGAACAAAAAGGACAGACACGTCATCAACTCCACTATGAAGAGGCTCACCACTCTGCATGAAAAACAATGTTCAGCAATAAGCAGTGTGCAGGAGAGATCATTAAACAGAAACAGGGTGAGGAGAGTCATTGAAATGCTGGGATCTCATTGTTAAAAGAAGACTAAGGATAATCTGAAGCTAAGTGATCATGCACTAAGCAGAGAGATGGAAGAGGCGCCCTGCACCGTGTGCCACGGAGCAGGGCAAAACACGTATGCAAATACCTGCTAGGAAAATAAGAAGCGACAAAAACAATTAGAATTGAAGACTCTAATACCCATTATCAATAACAGAAAAAAATTCAGAAACACAAAGGGAGCTGAATTACACAAGAATGTAGAACTCACAGTTGTTCTGGTAGGAACAAGGTAGGACAGAGAACAGACTTTCAAGGATTCATTGTGTTCACAGGTTGTCAGATGACAGATCACAAAGAAAACCTCAGAAGAAGCACAAAAGTGGAACTTATCCACCGCGTCCTCTCTCTACACCAGGAGAGGAGGTGGGCTGGGATGTGGTCAGTGCTGGAGATCATGCAGCAGGCCCAGGGTTTGATGGGGAGGCTGGAGGGGAGGAAGGTATAAAAGCTGAATCTTTGAGGATGACAATGCACTTGTCTAAGGAAACACATGCTCTTAAGAAGGCCAAGAGACAGCAACATAATTAAAGGACAGAAAGAAGACTTCATAAAGAAAATAAGACCTGACATAACATTTATAGAAAGAGGCCAGGACTACAGGAAGACCCTGTCTCCAGAAACACAAACAGAAACCAACCAACCAAAAAGAAAAAAATTCAGCTTTAAGTGCCTTTTATTATTTTAAAAGGGTAAAACATAACCTAAGTATCTAAGACTAAATATTAGGAAAGAATAAAAAACTGTTTTCACATGTGTGAATGTGTATCTGTGGTTTACGTGTATACACACTATACACACATGTGCAGGCACACACACAGACCATAGGTTAATGCTGGCTGTTTTTCTCTTTCACTTTCCACCACTTTTTAAAATTTAATTTAACTTTATTTTTTGGCTTTTTGAGACAGGGTCTCCCTGTAGCCCCAGCTGTCCTGGAACGCACTCTGTAGACCAGGCTGGCCTTGAACTCACAGAGATCTGCCTGCCTCTGCCTCCCAAGTGCTGGGATTAAAGGCATGCACCACCATGCCTGTCCCTTATTTAATTTTATTTATTTATTTATTTATTTTTGGCTCCACCACTTTTTTTTTAAATGGCTGCTTATATTTTGTTTAGAACTTAACAGAAAGAGAAGTCTTACACATGATGAAAATCATTATAATTTAAGTAGAATGTCTATTCTAAAGCCAAGCCTCTAAGCTAACATTGTAATTGTGTCATATTACTTAGGTTTAACTCCTTTCCCAAAGAGTCGTCAGAATAACGTGGACTGAAGAGGTTTGCCAGCTCTATCAAGAGCTGCATCATGAAAAACATTAAGCACTAATTTTTAATTATACACAATTTAGCAAGGAGAGTACTTCAGTGCTTTGATCACACCTCGATCGCACTTCTGCAGTCCCTGTGGAAGAGAGGCTGGGGGGACTGCAAGAGCCAGAGGTGGCGGTGACCACAAGGCAACAGCTTTCCAGACAGCTGTCAGTTGCTCACAGGAGCTCACGGCAGTGGTGACAGCTGCACAAGCCCCATGCAAGCTCAAATCAGACAAATCCCAGCACAGACACACAGAAGTGGTCAGAAGCCGCAGCCCTACCTGAGGAATGGTCTATTGGCAACTGAAGGCTGATATGAATGGGAGAGTCAGTCTCATTTAATGGTGACACTCTTAGTAGGTTGGTAAGACTTCAGTGGATGAACGGACACCAAAGGGCATAAACTCGATGCCACAGGCTTTTATGTACACATAATATAGATATTGGAGTACAGATATTTGATGGGTACAGATGCAGGAGGATCTAAATATGGTCAAAATATATTGGATGCACAAAAATTCAATAAAAAATTAGTAAAAGAAATGGCTTGGCTTAGCAAAAAGATGGAAACTGTGTTATATCTGAAATTGGAAAGATAGATTAACTGAAACTCTTAAATACCGTATTTGCCACCCCCCCCCCCCAGCCCCACGGTATCTCAAAGACCTGGAAACTTACAGGTTTGTTTAGGCTGCTGCCCAGAGTCCTCCATCTCGGGCCCATCCCCAGTGCTTGGATTCTAGGCATGCACGGGCACATCTGGCTTCTACAGGTGCTGGGATCTGAACTCAGGGCCTCATACATGTGAAGTACTTTTACTCACAGAGCCATCTCTTTAGTCCCTAACTCTGTAGACCAGGCTGGCCTTGAACTCACAGAGATCTGCCTTCCTCTGCCTCCTGAGTGCTGGGATTGAAAGCATGTTAAAGTAAAAAATGTATCAGACATTGTTCTGAGAAACCTAGCCTGCCTTGTAGATCATACGATGTGCACATTCAGCTAAGAAGGAGTGGGGTCTCATTTCATTTTGATGAATGAGGTGACATCTAAACAGAGAAGAGGAAAAGGAGAAAAGCCTAGGTAAAGTAAGTGCAGCGGCGTGATGCCGAGATTAAGTCTTTCATGGAGTCTTCCACCTCGGCCTGTCTAGTGGACTGAGCAACTTGAAGATCTGGGCCGAATATATACAGATGAAATATAAACATCAGAACGAGAAACGGAAATAAGCAGAGGAGGAACCGGAGATGCGATGGTGGGTCACAGATCCATGCAAACTCGGAAGCAATGATTCTCTCACCACAAGTGTCTGTTCCCTTAGGCAGACCTGATCCTGAATCTGAAATCCAAGCACTGAGGCTGGTGGAGGAAACCAGGAGGTGCCACTGGACAAACACTGCTGTATCACTTCAGGAGAGGGGTAAAGGGCTGGCAGATTGCTCAGTGGTTAACGTGCTTAGGTTCCCCCTGGGAAGGAAAGGCATCTTCGAAATACACTCTGGGAGAGCTACTGCTCTATGGTGATCCTGGGGTGTCTCTGCCTCCTGCTGAGAAGGGCCCTTCCTGTGCGGTCCCTGGGAGAGGCCCATCATGGAGCCATGAGGTGGCGGATCCTGGGACACTGGGGCGAAGGCACCATTAGGAAGAGACATGGCTCCCGTCCCCACCAGCCAGCCACCCCCATAGCACGCAAGGTAAGGCACAAGGGGTGTGTATTCATCTCTCCTACAACTGGAACCGCAGCAGGCAGCCTTGGAGGAGGCTCTGCAAAGCCCAGTGTGAACGCCTAGCCTGTCTCCTGGGATAGCCAAGTTCTGTCTGAACAGCATGGAAGACTCCGGGGCTTTCTGTGGGGGGTGGGGGAATAGACAGCAGTGTGTCCTTGGGGAAGAGAGCCCCACTGTTATACGTCCACTGCTTGTCTTCCCCTTGAGGTGGGACCTGTTTGGCAGTGCCCCAAGTCTGACCCTTTGCTTTTAGACACAGTCTGGCTGCACCCTTCATCTGGGGAGATTTCAAGACATCACAGAGGGGTTGGTGCCATAGGCCAGGCTAATGACTGCCACACCGAGGGAGGTGTGCCCCCTGCCACCACCCTGTGCCCAGGCTAATGACTGCCCACCAAGGGAGGTGTGTCCCCTGCCACCACCCTCTGCCCTGGATAATGACTGCCACCAAGGGAGGTGTGCCCCCTGCCACCACCCTCTGCCCTGGCTAATGACTGCCGCCAAGGGAGGTGTGTCCCCTGCCACCACCCTGTGCCCTGGCTAATGACTGCCACACGGAGGGAGGTGTGCCCCCTGCCACCACCCTGTGCCCTGGCTAAGGACTGCCACCAAGGGAAGTGTGCCCCTGCCACCACCCTGTGCCCAGGCTAATGACTGCCACACCAAGGGAGGTGTGCCCCCTATCACCACCCTGTGCCCAGGCTAATGACTGCCACACCAAGGGAGGTGTGCCCCCTGTCACCACCCTGTGCCCTGGCTAATGACTGCCACCAAGGGCGGTGTGCCCCTGCCACCACCCTGTGCCCAGGCTAATGACTGCCACACCAATGGAGGTGTGCCCCCTGTCACCACCCTGTGCCCAGGCTAATGACTGCCACACCAAGGGAGGTGTGCCCCCTGTCACCACCCTGTGCCCAGGCTAATGACTGCCACACCAAGGGAGGTGTGCCCCTGCCACCACCCTGTGCCCTGGCTAATGACTGCCACACCGAGGGAGGTTGTCCCCTGCCACCACCCTCTGTCCTGGCCCTGTCCCCTTCCAGAAAGACTCCCAGCAACTGGGCAAACAGGAGCCATTGATGATGAGGTGGCTGTTGGGTGTGGAGGAGAGGTCACCAATAGTCCCTTCCCCAGCCTCCCTCCACACAGGCCTCCCTAATGTTGGGCCCTCTCAGAGCTTTCTGGGGAAGCCCCCCTCCCACCCCTGCCCAGCAGGCTGGCTGCACAGGTTGGAAGCCACCTTGAAGCAGACATCCAGTGTTCAGTGAGGCAACCCTGACATGCCAGCTTCCTGTCACCCACCAAATGAAGACAGACCCTCCAGCTTGTACAGCACAGCAAGCAGCTGCTTGCAGGCCAAGGACAGAATGAGGCAGACTGTCAGCCGTGAGGACAGGTCTCAGCATGGCATTGGGGGCTCCGGCAACTTCTTCCCCACACCTGTGTCTGCCGCGGGCTGGCTCTGGTGCTTGAAGCAGTGATTCCTAAGCCCCCAGCTCTCTCCCTGCCTCCTGTGGGAGCCTAGACTTGGGCAGAGAAAGCCCCAGGCTGTCTTCCTTCCTCCCCCAGTGGGTCTTTTCCACAGTGCAGCTCTGTTAGTTACCTAGACCTAGACATGGTCAGTTGAGGCTGAGCTCAGATGAGGTAGGGCGGCTGACCAGCCTTGGCTGTGCTGCCCTGCCTGAGAGACTGGGCTAGCTTGGGTCCTGGTGGCTGAACTCAGATGAGGTAGGTGTGTCTATGTGGTAGTGTGGTGGTTTGAATGAGAACGTTCTCCCAGAGGCTCTAAGTAGTTGGACCTTTTGTCCCCAGTTGGTGGTGCTGTTCTGGAAGGTCTTAGAAGGTGTATTGCTGGAGGAAGTGTGTCATTGGGGGTGAGCTTGGAGAGTTCTCAAGCCTTGCTGGAGGAAGCGTGTCATTGGGGGTGGGCTTGGAGAGTTCTCAAGCCTTGCTGGAGGAAGTGTGTCATTGGGGGTGGGCTTGGAGAGTTCTCAAGCCTTGCTGGAGGAAGTGTGTCATTGGGGGTGGGCTTGGAGAGTTCTCAAGCCTTGCTGGAGGAAGTGTGTCATTGGGGGTGGGCTTGGAGAGTTCTCAAGCCTTGCTGGAGGAAGTGTGTCATTGGGGGTGGGCTTGGAGAGTTCTCAAGCCTTGCTGGAGGAAGTGTGTCATTGGGGGTGGGCTTGGAGAGTTCTCAAGCCTTGCTGGAGGAAGTGTGTCATTGGGGGTGGGCTTGGAGAGTTCTCAAGCCTTGCTGGAGGAAGTGTGTCATTGGGGGTGGGCTTGGAGAGTTCTCAAGCCTTGCTGGAGGAAGTGTGTCACTGGGGGTGGGCTTGGAGAGTTCTCAAGCCTTGCTGGAGGAAGTGTGTCATTGGGGGTGGGCTTGGAGAGTTCTCAAGCCTTGCTGGAGGAAGTGTGTCATTGGGGGTGGGCTTGGAGAGTTCTCAAGCCTTGCTGGAGGAAGGGTGTCATTGGGGGTGGGCTTGGAGAGTTCTCAAGCCTTGCTGGAGGAAGGGTGTCATTGGGGGTGGGCTTGGAGAGTTCTCAAGCCTTGCTGGAGGAAGGGTGTCACTAGGGGTGGGCTTGGAGAGTTCTCAAGCCTTGCTGGAGGAAGTGTGTCATTGGGGGTGGGCTTGGAGAGTTCTCAAACCTTGCTGGAGGAAGGGTGTCATTGGGGGTGGGCTTGGAGAGTTCTCAAACCTTGCTGGAGGAAGTGTGTCATTGGGGGTGGGCTTGGAGAGTTCCCAAGCCTTGCTGCAGGAAGGGTGTCACTGGGGGTGGGTTTGGAAAGTTCCTATTGCTGGATTTCTAGCCACTCTGCATCCTGGGCCTGCTTGAGGATATGAGCTCTCCTCTTTCTGCTCTTGCCACAATGCCTCCCTGCCAAGATGGACTCCAATTGCTCTGGAAATTTAAGCTAAAGAAGCTCTTCCTTCTGTAAGTTCCCTGGGTCATAGTGTCTTATCACAGCAACAGAATACCTAATATAGAAGTTGGTAGTAGAGAGTGGGCTGTTGCTGAGAAGAACTCGATCATGTGGGTTGGGAAGGGGAGACTTTGGATATTTGCACTAGAAAAGCCATCAAAGGCTATAAGCAGAGCTCAATGGTCCTTTCTAGCAGAGACCAGAGGAGTCATGGAGGGAAATAGGGCTTTACACAGAAATTGGGATGTTTTGCCAAAGAATCAGGCTGGAGTTTGCCCACAGGTGACGCTCTTGCCTGAGGCTTACTTGAAAAGTAATGAAGAAATTTCTTTGGCAGGGGAAAGACAGCCAAATGTAAACAGCCTAATGTAGAAATGGTGGTGTGGCTACATTATTAATAAATGATGAATATTATGCAGCTCTACAGTGAAAAAGAGCAAATGGGGCAGAAAGAAATGCAGACTGTAACCTGGATGTTCACTGGTGCATGTCAAGTTCCAGGGCAGATGCTTCTGTGGACACGCCCACATGGGAGCTGAAGTAGCCGGGCCTGGGGTGGGGGTGGGGCATGGGGCAGTAGTATGGGAGGGGTAGGGGATGCAGGCTTCTGCACCAGGCCTCCAGGCAGGGTCCTGCCCAGGGCAGGCTCTGGCAACAGGGCTGCATGCTGAGTACCCTGGGGATGGACCATCCTGAGACCCCAGGGAGGGTTATAGCTGTCTCCTGCTCACCTGCACCTTTGGGCCCTCAAGGCTCTAAGAAGTCTTTCTCTCAGTTTCTGTTGAAATTCAAAACATAGGCAGCTATTCCTGCCCCGACTCTTACCCTGGATGCACAAAGTGTGCTCTATCCAGCACAGAGGGGCAGGCAGCAGCCCAGGCAGGACCCGTGGGTCAGCACACCCTGAATAAGTCATCAGTCATCCAGGTGTGGAACTTCCTACTTGAAGCACAGGATTCTGGGTAGCCACACACAGCAGTCCTTAGACATCTGTCCTTCCCTTTAACCATGGCATGGCTGTTCTTGCTCCCCAGGGCTTATGCGGCTCTCCCCATATTCTGCAGCTTCTGAGTCAGCTGGACAGTCTTCCTGGCCCATCTCAGGGTCAGTGAAGCACAGGCACATCTTCAGGAGGCAGCTGAGGCTCCTCAGCTTCATGGACCCTGGCCAGGACCTTGGTGACGGTGGCGGGGGTGGGGAGGTGACTGGAATGCAGGACTGTGCAAGCTGCTGTGAGTGGAGGCACGCAGGCCTCATTTACAGCTGCAGACATCGTGCGCTTTCCCCCAAGGTGAGTTCTCTGGGGTGCTGTTGAATCTGGAGAGGCCACTGTAGCCAGAAGCCCTGTCTAATGGCATCCTCCCCTGCCCAAGGTGACACGCAGAGCCTGGACCTGTGCAGGAAGGAATGTGCAGGACACCTCCCCACTTTAACCAGCATTTCTCAGCAAGGTGAGAGAGCAGCCAGGACAGAAGTGCCCTACAACAGCAGTCCCATCTCTGCTTTCACCAGAAATGAAGTTGCTCATGAAGAGACAGCTATGCTCCCATGTTCACTGAAGCACTGTTCACATGACTGGAAATAGACACAACCTAAACATCCATTAGGGGAAGAATGAGCAAAGAAAATGCAATAAAACACAGGACTGAATATCATTCAGCTGTCAAGAAGCAGGATGGAGGACCATGTGAGGGAGGACCAAGCAAGGGAGGACCACGCGAGGGAGGATCATGCGAGGGAGCACCACGCAAGGGAGCACCACACAGGCTCACTCAGACCCAGGTCTAAAGAACAGTGCTCTCAAAGAAGCTAAGAGTGTCTAGGTAGAGATCAGATGGTGGGGATGGGGAAAGGTCAGCAGGTGTTCAGTAGAAGGTGGGGACGAGATGGCTGGTGTGTCGCCCCAAGGGACACTAGTGAGGACACTGGTGTGTGACTGCATGGGAGCACTAGTGAGGACACTGGTGTGTGACCGCATGGGAGCACTAGTGAGGACACTGGTGTGTGACCGCATGGGAGCACTAGTGAGGACAGGGACTACTGCACTTTTCAAAGAGCTGGAAGAATTGGCTTTGAAGTTTTCACCATAAGTGATAATGTTCATGACAAGGGTGTTCAGCCTGACTTAAACATACACAAGGTAGGTATTATCAAAGGTCACTCTGCATATGGTTTTATGTATCAGTTTAAAACTAGGTTAAAGGGGCCTGGAGAGATGGCTCAGGGTTTAAGAGCACTTGTTGCTCTTCCAGAGGACCTGTGTTCAGTTCCCAGCACCCACAAGGCAGCAACAACTGCCTATAACTCCAATTCCAGGGTTAGGACATCCTCTTCTGGCTTCTACAGGCAGCACCCACATGTGGTCCATTTACATACATGCAAACACTCATATACATAAGATAAAAATAAATCTTGGGCTGGAGAGATGGCCTAGTGGTTAAGAGCGCTGACCGCTCTTACAGAGGACCCGGGTTCGATCCCCAGCACCCACATGGCAGCCAAGAACTGTCTGAATTTCCAATTCCAGGAGAACTCCAGTTCCAGGGGAATCCGACACCTCTTCTGACCTCTGCAGCATTGCACGACACAGTTGCACAAACTTGCATGTAGACAATACATTCATACACATACAGAAATAAATAAATGCCGGGCGTGGTGGCGCACGCCTTTAATCCTAGCACTTGGGAGGCAGAGGCACGCGGATCTCTGTGAGTTCGAGCCCAGCGTGGTCTACAGAGTGAGTTCCAGGACAGCCAGAGCTACAGGGAGACCCTGTCTCAAAATAAATAAATAAATAAAAATAAATCTTTAAAAATTAGGTTAGGGTTGGCAAGATGGCTGCATGGCTAAATTGTTTGCCAGGCTGACCTGAGCTTTATTCCTAGGTGGAAGGAGAGAACTGACTGTGTTGTTTGTTGTCTGACTTAGACACTCATGTGCCCACACACACATCATGCACACAAAACATAGTATTAAGTACAAAAATGTGAAGGTCTGTTTAAAGAGAAAGCGCCTGCTCCTGGCGCATGTGGTTCCAGACCCTTCTGTCATCTTGCCTCCTCCCGACACCATGGCAAGTGAGTTCAAACGACAGTTTTCCATGCTCCCTCTACCTTCCCTGATTGGATTATATCCCAGTTAATATGCTAAAGCACATTTTGTTTCCATTAGCAGACCAGGCTGTGGTTAATGTGATAACCCTGCCCTCAGCCCAGTGCACAGACGGCTTGGTTTGTGCTCACCTGCCTTACAGAGACCTGCTGACCCCGAGATGCGTCATGCCTCTGAGGACTCGGGGATAGCTCTGCGCCTCCCATTCTCCCAAGAAACATCATGATAGAATTCATCCTTTAGGTAATGGACCAAGGGATGAGCAGAGCTGTGGGAGGCAGAGTTAAGGTAGAGGCCCTTGGTGAGCCCTGGGGTTGTATGAGTGTAGATCCAGGCTGAGTGGCTAGGGTCACAGGCCAAGCTTTAACTGTTACACACCTGGGTGGGTGTGGTGGCAGACACCAGTGTTCTCAGCACTCAGGGAAGAGCTGAGAAGGTTGCCATAGGTTCATAGCCAGCCAGGTCTAGCATGTTCCAGTCTAGCCTGGACTACAGACTGAGACACTCTCAAAAACCAAAACCCCAAAAGCCAAAGCAAAATGAAACTACTACAAATATCGACCATGTAAAATGAAGAGACTGGCCACTTGACAAGGTCTTGTTGGCTCGCTGGAGAGATGGCCTGAGCATGATTAGCAGCTCTGTGTTTGTCCCTGGGAGTTGCTGTGTCTGAGACACCTCGTGCTGTGTCCTTTACATGTGGGCTGCTGGGCCTTCTAGAAACCGCCTTGTGCTCCACCACTGAGCCACACCCTGGTGCCACGGAATCCTTTTTAAATAATCTAGTACCCCTGAGGCCTGGCTGACAGCTCTTCTGTCCTGCCTGCTCTGATCTGGGTGGCAGGCTCTCAGGCAGATCCAGAGAGCTGGCTGGCTTGAATGTGCCCTGGTTCACCCAGGGTAGTCTTGGTGTGTTTGTGTCCTACAAGGGGCTACTGGCTTATACTGCGCCTGTCACTTCTGGGGTCAACCTCTCTCAACATGTAGCTGTTGTTAAAGCAGTCTCCGATTTCAGAGGAAAGTCAGGACATGTTCCTCAGACATTTCCAGAGCAATCCGGAGGCCCAGCCCCAGCCCCAGGACAATGGTAACCAGCCCTGGACTCTTATCTTTAGAATCCATGCCTTTAAGCCACAGTGGGCCTCTGCCTTGACCCTAGTGACCAGCCTCAGAGAGGTACCTTTCCCAGTGCCTCAGTCTTCTGCAAGGTCGCCCACCTGGTGCTGGCTTCCTGTCTCTACCAGCCCAGTTCCTCTGTGCCCACTGCTCTTCTCTTCCACCTGATCAGTTATCCCAGATCTCCCCTGAAATACTGCCCTTGGCCCAAGCACCAATGCATGGGATGGTGGTAGAGGGTAAGATGACTATCAAAAAGGCCAGCGGCCACCTCTCATGCACAGACAGGGCATGCCTATGCACCCCCTGGGCACCATCTGCCCTCCACTCTGTGCTCTGGCAGATCAGGCAGGGTACCAGAGTTCTAGCAGCTCCTGAGTGCTGCTTGGGAGGAGAATGTGACGAGAGATGACGCCCAGTCCAGCACTTAGTGACTGCTCAACACCAGTTAAGCAGTAAACCCTGTCTTGGATGTGGTGAAGCTATATAAGCACACGTTCAGTAGGTGTGAAGACCCTTAGCAGGTCCTGTGTCAGAAATTACCAGCAGAGATCCCCATGTGAGGTTTGACTTGTGATAAAGGAGACATCTCCAGCAGAGATCCCCATGTGAGGTTTGACTTGTGACAAAGGAGACATCTCAAGCCACTGCCACAAGACAGACTTTGTAATAAACGAGACAGCTGGGAGAGAAAAGAACTTGATTTCTCTGCCACACCTATAGAGGGACAAACTCCAGCCTGACTCAGATTGGGATGTAGGCAGAAGCAATCAAGCCCTGAGAAAAGCCAGGGCAGGAAAGGCTTCCCAGCCTCCACTCAGTTCCATACACAGGAAGGAGGATGAGGACAATCTGACTTTGTTAACAACAACAACAACAACAACAACAACAACAACAACTGCAAGGCAGCAAATGCCAAGTCAAAAGACAACTTACAAACTGGGGAGACATCTAGCACCAATTGTGGAGAGAAATGCCTAGTGCATCCCAACATATAAAGAGCTCCTGAAAAATGTCAGAAAAAATCATTTAAAAAATGGGAAAGACATGAACAGACAATTCACAAAAGAGAAAAGAATGACTCTTACAACACAGGAAAGACATTTAGATTGACACGTAATCAGAGAACACAAGTCAGCATAGCATGGAGACCCTGTGTCTCACCTAGCAGAGAGTGGCAGTACTAACACATGACAGTCTGTTGCTGAGGCCCTGGGCACACAGGCAACCCTGGCAGCTTGGCACTGCTGTGGGAATGCACAGAGAAGAAACCTTGATGCTCACTGCTGTGCCCTCCCTCACCTTCTGACCCTGTGACTCTGGGTATCTACCCAGAAATACAAAGGCATGCAAGCGCAGGCCATCGGAATGAGAGAGGCTTGAAACAGCTGAAGTGCCTCTTCAAAGGGAAACACGGTGGAGTACTATGCAGCTGTGAAAATGAATGCAGATCTCCATGCCCTGCTGAAGAGGTTCCAGAACATACTATTAAGTAAACCAACAAGCCGGGGCTGGAGAGATAGCCTAGCGGTTAAGAGCACCGACTGCTCTTGCAGAGGACCTGGGTTCGATCCCCAGAACCCACATGGCGTCTGAGAACTGTCTGTAACTCCAATTCCAGGAGAACTCCAGTTCCAGGGGAATCCGACACCCTCTTCTGACCTCCGTGGCATTGCATGACACGGGTGCGCAGACCTACATGCAGACAGTACATTCATACACATACAAAAATAAATAAAAAAAAAGTAAACCAACAAGCCAAAGCAGAAGAAACAGTGAACATCTGCTCATCTGCACAAAAGAAATCCAGGAAGGGAACAGCAGAATAAGAACACGCTATCCACAGGAAGTGGGTGGGAGTGGAGAGGTGGGAGGGTGGTAGGTGGGAGGGAGCTCCGATTTTACCTAGTGTGTCCATGTGGCTGGGGTCTAGGACCCATGGAGTAAGTCAAACATCAATCTGGGAGCTGCTAGGGGCATTTGGAGATGTGGTTAGTTAGCATCATCAATTGGGAGAGTGCCCTTGGTGAAGTGGGTGGGCCTCACCTGGTACTTGAAGGGCTTAGGGAGAGCATAGGAGGAATTCTGCCTTGAGATGTCAGTGCCAGCCTCTCACTGCCTGCCCTGTGGATTTGAGAGGTGCGTGCGTGTGTGTGTGTGTGTGTATGCGTGTGTGTACGCAGGCATATAGGCTCATCTGTCACATGTATATGGATGCCTGAGGAGGCCAGAATGACAGGTGGGCTGTGAGCCTCCCAGAATGGGTGCTGGGAATCAAACTCAGGTCCTTTGCAAGAACAGCAAGTGTCCCTAACCATTGAGCCAGCCCCCAACTCTTTTGCACCAAAATCCAATTATTGTAACAAATTTTGTTACATGGCCATTCTTGACACCAAAATCAAAGGCCACTCAAGTTTTCATTCCAAACCTGTGTTTTTGTATGGGTTTCATGAAATCCTGTGTCTGTTGTGTACATATGTGTGTGTGTGTGTGTGTGTGTGTGTGTGCATGCACATGCTCTAATATGCATGCCTGGGTTCCTAAATCGTATCCTCCAATAAAAGCCATAAGGGGTCCTTAGAGAAATGGCTGATTTCACAGCTGAGCTTTAAAAGGTATGCCTGGGACATGGTGGGACCAGAAGGCCAAGGACATGCGCAAATAAGGTGCAGTCAAAGGGATAAAGCCAACCTGAAAGTGCTGCAACGCCCAGGACTGGCACCGACTTAGACACTTTGGATAATCTAAGCCTGGGTAATGTCAAGGTCATTGGGCCTGTGTCTTCAGTTCCACCTTCAACTTAACTTCCTTTTGCTGCTGGCTGCAGCAGGCTCACAGGTCCCAGGGACGAGGACAAGGACATGTCTGAGACCATCACAGTGTAGCCGCAGAGCCAGGTTGGCAGGTCTGAGCTGGCCGGCTGAGGTGCTGCTGTGACGTGGGCTCTCCAGTTGGATCACCATGCAGCTCTAGCCACAGCCACCTGCTTTGGGCCTGTGCTCACCATTCCTCTGTCCATGTCTATAGCCTGCACACCCCTATGCTTCAGAACACGTTCATGTCACTCTGCCCGCATCTGTCATCTCTGTCAGGCCTCCCTTGCCACCAGTTAATACATATGAGCGATCGCTGTGTGGGGCAGGCATCGAGAGCTTTTCCCCAGGTCCACCTGTGTCTTCTCTGGATCAAAATAAGTACAACTTTCATTTAAACACAAACTGCTCAGCTGAGGCAGGAGGCCAATTAGTCCTAAGAACAGGCTGTTCTACCGATTTTGACAACCTCTCCCCTCTGTCTTTCCAACTCCTGGTTCATGTGTCAGCTTAGAAAAATGAGACCAGAAATTTTCCAGCGGCTTCCAGTAGGGCAGATTATGAAGAGGGTGAGGTTCTCAACTGAGGGGCTGCCTGGTCCCTGGTACCTGTGGGCCTGGCTGGGGGCCATGGGCAGAGCGTAGGTCTGGAGCTGAAGTGCCTGGCTCAGACACTCTGCCTTGACCAGTGACGGTTCTCCACCTTGGGGTTGGGCAGGGAGGGCAGAGCTGGAGTACATGATTCACAGCCACCCTGTGCCACGCTTGCAGGTATCCCAGGCTTCCTAATTTCTCCATTGCAGGCTCCCATGCAGACCGTCTTCAGCAAGTGTGCATGGAGCGCAGACTTGTCTGCTGGTGCAGAGGGCTTCCCACAGGAGCAGGAATGTGGCCTGCCCTCAGAGGGCAGGCAAGCCAGGGCACTGATCATTGGCTTCCTCAGAAAGAGAGAAGGGGCTCCTTCAAGGTAGGGGAGGACCCCAGAGTGGGGAGACACCTAAACCCAGGCTTGCATGGGAACACAGGTCCTACCTCATGAACCTGTGGACACAAGACCCACCTGTGGGTGTGTGCCCATGCCTCCAGCCCCTTCCATCAGGGAGGATCTGGGAGCTCCTGTGAAGGACTTCCCATCCTGCAGGACTTGCCCGGTCTGCCTGCAGCAGGAGCCCAGGTGAGTCCTGCGCCCTGGGAGACACGGAAGCAAGCATGCTCTTTGTGCATGACACTGGCTCCACCCTCACTCAGTGGAGGACCCCCCCCCCCAGGGCCTCCTCTCCTTTCTCTTCTGCACTGCGGGTCCCTGGGGCACACCTACTGTGTGCTATGCACTGTGCTGTGGTGATTGAAGAAAAGGCTTATCCTGTGAAATGCCTTTCAGTCCAGAATCCACTCAGACACAGGCGGCCTGTCACAGTAGATCAGTCGCTTTGGCTTGAATCTCTCCCCTGTGCTATCAGAGAAAAGTCTAGATGAACTTCCAGCTTCACTAGCTTGTAGTTGATGACACTAGCTTTGTAGGTCACACTGCACTTTGTAGGTCACACTGCAGAGTGTCCCGCGAGCCCAGCTACAGACAGTACTTCTGCAGCATGGTGGTAATAGCTGCTTGGTGACTTTCCAGGACCTGAAGGGGCTTCATGTGAAATGCAGACATGACAGGGCTGGGATGGGATACAGAAGGGTGGCCTCTCTGTCTCCGCATCATGCCTATCTCCTTACTGCTTCCACTTTTGGGTCAGGTTCCGCTGAGGGCAGACAGCATGTGGATCCTCTGAGAAGCATGTCTCAGAGGGTGAACTGGACCTAGAGTTGCCTAGGCTCTGCCTTCCCCTTTCAAGGCTTATGCCTGTACCAGCTGCCCTGACTGTAAACACCAGGCCAAGAAAGGAAGGAAAAGAGGTGCCTTCCAAGTTTTTGTAAGATCCTGGTTGACGCTCAGAAAAGACACAGGCATTCCTTCCCTTATTAGCCTTTGTCTCCCTGCCACTCCCGCCCCGCCCTGTGTCTGCCACCCTGACTTCCTTAAGGACACAGCTGTCTCACTGTCACCTGGACGGCTATTAAGGACACAGCTGTCTCACTGTCACTTGGATGGCTATTAAGGACACAGCTGTCTCATTGTCTCCTGGACGGCTATTAAGGACACAGCTGTCTCACTGTCACCTGGATGGCTATTAAGGGCACAGCTGTCTCATTGTCTCCTGGACGGCTATTAAGGACACAGCTGTCTCACTGTCACCTGGATGGCTATTAAGGACACAGCTGTCTCATTGTCTCCTGGACGGCTATTAAGGACACAGCTGTCTCACTGTCACCTGGATGGCTATTAAGGACACAGCTGTCTCATTGTCTCCTGGACGGCTATTAAGGACACAGCTGTCTCACTGTCACCTGGATGGCTATTAAGGACACAGCTGTCTCATTGTCTCCTGGACGGCTATTAAGGACACAGCTGTCTCACTGTCACCTGGATGGCTATTAGGGACACAGCTGTCTCGCTGTCACCTGGATGGCTATTAAGGACACAGCTCTCTCACAGTCATGCCCACCTGCCACTGGAACCCCCTTTGTCCTCGATCTTGCTCCTCTGGACTCTGGCCATCTCCTAGATCCAGTGGTCCAATGCCCCAATATGGCTCAGGGGAGAGGGATGCCTCTCAGCCTCCTCATCCCCTGACAGGACTCACCCTATGGTCTTCCCCCAGTCACACCACAGGGTCTTCCCGACAGCCTCCATGTCCTCCTTGAAGCGGCTGAGGCATAGCTCCTGGATGAGGGTACCATAGTCAGCATCCTGGCAGGCGGTGACCATGAAGAGATGGTGTGCTGCAAGAGAGGGCACAGGAGCCATCAGCGGCCAGCTCTGCCTCCAAGTATGCAGCCTATCCCCATGAACTCCCACCCAAAATCGGCCCATTCCAGGGCCCATGGGCACCAGAGGAAGGGGTGTCTGTGTGGTCAGGAGATGGTCTCTGTCCTGGTTTCAGTGATAAAATTCCTGAGAAAAAGCAGCTTTAGGTGCTCACTTCGGCAGCACGTACACTAAACAGATAAACCAAAACTGGAACGGTACAGAGATTGTATGTCCCCTGCGGAAGGACGACATGTCTGTGCTGTGATAAAATTCAGCCAAAACAACTTGGTGAGGAAGAGGGTATTGCATCTCAGTTCCAAGTGACTGTCATTGAGGACATCAGGCAGGAACTCAGGACAGGAACTGAAGCACTGGCTTGCTCCTCTGGTCTGTGCTCAGCCTGCTTTCTTATTTAATACAGGACAGCCTGCCCAGGGGTGGGCACTGCCCATGGTGGACCGGGTCCTCCCACATCACTCAGCAGTTAAGAAATGTCTCACAGACACGCCCACAGGCCATTTTGACAGAGGAAACTCCCCAGTTGAGGTTCCCTCTCCCCAGCCATGTCAAGGTGACAATCAAAGCCAGACATGACATTCTTCTAACACCCTCCATAGCAACTGAGGCAGCAGGCCCAGGTCTGCTGGCTTCCAAACCTAAGGGCAGATCTGAGCTGACACCATGTGGTGCCCCCCTAGGCAAGGGCTGCAGGAAAAGGTCTCTGTCCACCGTGTGAAGCTGGTGCTTGGGCCTGTGGTGTACCCCAGCCCCATCATGCCCCCTGGGCCTGGTTATTTGGTAAGCATAAGCCAAGCTGGAAAACTGAAACACGAGCTGTCTGCCCTCTTATGCTGATAAAAATGCAAGATCAAAGATGATCTCCCAAGTTTCACAGTGCACAGTCAATGGTGACCCACTTATTCAGAGCTCACTACTGCCTGTGGTGGATGTGGCTGGTGGGGAGGGCTTCTCTCCTTGGCCCACACCTACTGATCTGCCAGGCCTCCTTGATGGGGAGTCCATTCTCAGCCTCTGTGAGGGGAAGCTGAGGGTGTGGCCATAACATCCTCTGGCCAGAGTCTGGTTTCTCCACTCTTCCCTCCCAGGCCATGTTGAGCACCCTCTGATCACAGGGCCTGGCTCTACCACCAGACCCCTCCTTCCGTATTGGAGGAAGCCAGGACTACAATGGGCACTGTGGGCTGGTTGTTGGCCCTTGCTAGAGAAACAGAGGTGGTGGGAGGACAGCCCAGCCTTGTCAGCATCCTCTCTGCACCCTGGGCCTCAGGAGAGCATCAAGCTGTTCTCCATCGCCCTGGGGATAGATAGCCCACTCCAACAATGGAAGTGACCCAAGGAGAGGCTGGTGGCCTTGGGAAGGCAGCCTGGGTGGGCCTAGGGCCCCAGGCTCTGTGAAATGGCCCGGAGGAGGTAGACTTCCAGGGGCCTATGGGCTCTGGGAAGTGTGGGGAGCCTGCCCTGAGCTCCTGTGGTGGTTTCCCCAGGCTCTTCTTGTGCATTGCTTCCTTGAAGAGTGACCCCCAGCTTATGGATGGGGAGACTGATGTGTCAGATTGGAAGAGCTGAGGTCTCACCAGCAGAAGTGGTATAGACCAGAGCTGACTCAGACCTGGCTCCTGCAGCCAAGGAGGTGGCTCCAGAGATGCCTGGTTTGAGATGAGACCCAGGGGTTGGGTGGAGTGCAGCCAAGGATGGTCCATCCTAGGAGGTGGGCATTTGGAGCGGGTCAGGAAGGGCACAATGGGGGAGGGGACCAAAGTGGTTGAAGGAGTGCTGTCCACTGTACTGCCCCGGAGGGACATTATTAGGTGGAGAGATGGAAGGATGGGTTCTACCAATGGAGATGGTAAGAGAGGGACAGTCTGACCCTGGGGAAGCTGAGAGTCCATGCTAGGCATAGGAAGCTGAGAGTCCATGCTAGGCACAGGACCATGCATGGGAAACCAGAGCGACCTACAAAGCCACCTTCACGTGCACTTGTCAGGCCTCTGGGGTCAGGAGAGGACCCAGCCTGGGACAACCTGATCCTGGGCAGGTGCATACCCTGCTCAAGGGCTGTTCTTCTGAAGGTAGGGCAGGGTGGTATAGATCAGGCCGGAGTGGCACACAGTAGCCCCAGGAAATGAGCTGGGCATGGGAGGCCCTCCTCATACAGGACAGACCCGGAGGACACATCTTATAGTGTGGTCAAAGCTGACAGCAGAGTTTTACAGCAATGAACCAGAGCTCTATGTTCAACTAAAAATAAAACCCCACACAATACACAAGCCCTGTTCCCATGAGTATGTGGAGCCTTGTGACGCCTGGGGCAGAGCTCTGCCAACCTAGGTTTTCCTTGACTGTAGGCTGACCTGCCTCCAGGTTGATGTCTGCTGGCCTGGGCATCCCCACGTACCATCAACCAATAGGTCCAGGCAGGGCACCCTTCAAACCTGCCTGCTTAGTAAGAGGGCTCTGAGGAGATGGCTGGACAATGGGGTTGGCCAGGCCAGGCCAGGAGACATCATGGCCCAAAGCTGAGGGCACCCTGGTACTGGTGAGGAAGGAAGCTCCAGGCTGGGCCACAGCAGAGTCCTGTAGTCCAGGATGGGAAACTCAGGCTTGCAGCCCTGCGCAGACAGGGATATGAGCATCTAAAACAGCTCATTTCACACCCTCATTCTCTGGAAAGCCAGGTGAGCGCCCTGCTGGTCCTATAATTCCTTTGATTTGTGGATTAAGCATCCGAGAGCCTCCACTTGTTACGTGTTAGTGCTGGATTGTTCTATTTGCTTTTATCTCTTTTCACCTGTTTTCTTTCTTTCTTTTTTTTGGGGGGGAGGAAAGGGTTTATTCAGCTCACATCTCCTGGGTCACAGTTCATCACTCAGGGAACCCAAGGCAGGAACTCAGGACAGGAACCTGGAGGCAGGAGCTGAAGCACAGGCCATGGAGGAATGCTGCTTACTAGCTTGCTCCTCTGGCTCATGCCCAGCCTGCCCTCTTATACGGTACCCATCAACCTGCCCAGGGTGGCACCATCCATAGTGGGCTGGGCCCTCCCACATTGCTCAACAATCAAGACTACTCCACATATGTGCCCATAGGCCAGTCCAATGGAGCCAATTCCCCAATTGAGGCTCCCTCAACCCAGGTGTGTCAAGTTGACACTAAAGCTATCCAGCGCAATTGACCCCTTGTCAACTTGACACACAAAACACATCATTATTAAACCACCACCTTTCCAGTTCTTATCCCCAAAGTATGTTGTTAACATTAATCACAACCTAAGACAGTACAACCTTAAAAGCCCCACAGTCCTTAAAACATCCAAACACTTAAAAGTTCACAGTCTATTAAAAGTTCTCTTAACTGTGGGCTGCTGTAAAATCCAAAACAAGTACTGTCTTATTTCAAAGGGAAGAATCAGGCACACTAAAACAAAACCTAAGTCCAGCAAAGTAGCTCAAGGCTGGACACCTGGGACTCACTCACAATCTTCTGGGCTCCAAAGGGTTTTGGCAGGTCCCCCTCTCTGACTCTGCCATCCACAGCACACACAGCTTATCTCACAGGCCCAGGCTGACTCCATTCCACACCTGCTGCTGCTCTTGGTGGTCGTCCCATGGTCCTGGCATCTCCAAAAAGCTGGGGTCTCCACTGAAACTGAGGCAGCACCTTCACCAATTGTCTCTTCTGACCTCTCCTGGTGCAAAGCCTCAGCTTCTCTCCATGACCCCTGCAATCCTGGGGTCTTCACTGCAACTGAGGTGCACTTCCACCAATGGTCTTTCCTGACCTCTCACAGTGCCAAGCTTCGGCTGCCCTCTGTGACCCCCTCAAATTTCAACACCAGAATCATATAGGAGACTCTTACACACTACCAAGTCCTGTCTAGCTTGACATGGAGGCTTAGGCCCATGCTGGAACATAGCTTCTATGTGCTGACTCTGAGGAAATTCTTCCCAGAAGATTTCACCACAGTGATGCTGGTCTCTTGTTATTTACAGCTGATTTTTCAGCCCCAGCTAACCAGCACCAATTGTCCCAGTACAACAAAGATTTCACTTCAGGTTCTGGTCTCTTGTTACTTACAACCGATTCTTCAGCCCCAGCTGACCAGAACCCAAAGATTAAACAGTCCTGATGATCTCTGCTTCCCTTTGAAACTTCACAAACCAGGCCTCCATCGTCTACAACTCTTTCAGCAAAACTGTTCCAAGTTCCATAGCCACGATCTTTAGGCATTCAATGATTTTTCTAGCCCAAAGTTCTAAATGCCTCCACAATCCTTCCCCAAAACACCAAGGTCAGGTCTGTCACAGCAATAGCCCACTCTCTGGTACCAATTTCTGTTGTGGTTTGTCTTCCATTGCTGTGATAAAACACTCTGACTGACACCAACTTGGGGAGGAAAGGGTTTATTCAGCTACTTCTCCTGGGTTGTAGTTCATCACTCAGGGAGCCCAAGGCAGGAACTCAGGACAGGAACCTGGAGGCAGGAGATGAAGCACAGGCCATGGAGGAATGCTGTTCACTGGCTTTTCACCTGTTATTAAGTGATTTTAGACCCTCTCTGTGATCCTCCCCTCACGTCTTTGATGTGAACACAATTTGTTAACCTCTACCACCTGCCTTTCACACACACACACACACACACACAGGAGCCTGTACAAAGAATTCTAGCATCTATCCATCAGATTCTAGCCATCACCTCCCTCTCTATCTGTCCATCTCTCTATCCCTCTCACACCCTCACCCTTTAATAAAGAAGCCTTGGGCTGGAGAGATGGCCTAGCGGTTAAAAGCGCCGACCGTTCTTACAGAGTACCTGGGTTCGATCCCCAGCACCCACATGGCGGCCGAGAACCGTCTGAAACTCCAATTCCAGGAGAACTCCAGTTCCAGGGGAATCTGACACCCTCTTCTGACCTCCGCGGCATTGCACGACACGGGTGCACAGACTTGCATGCAGAGAGTACATTCACACATACAGAAATAAATAAAATTAATAAAAAAGAAGCCTTTACTAAGAAGCTGTGTGAAGCGTGCCTGAAGAAATCCTTTAAGGTAAACAGAGCCTTGTCCAGGGAACTCTGCCTGAGTTCTTCCCAAGTTGCTGTCTCTAGCAGCTTTTCATCTTTTTGCTGCAACTCATTGCTCACTGCTCTGGGGCAAGGGAAAGATTAGCATCCAGCCTTTGACAAGAGACCTGCACTCCACTGCGGGGAAGGGGAATGGAAGAGGGCTGTGGGAGAGGGAGAGGCTGGTCCCAGCCTGAGCTGCATCTGCCCTGGGAAGCTCAGAGGGCAGCATGGCTCCCTCCCCACTCCTTAGCAAGTCTCTGTGCCCACCTGAGCACATGGCAGCCCATATTATACCCATTCCACATGGCACGATGAGGCCACGTGGGGACTTGCTGGGCCAGCTGAGAACATGCACACCTCACCCTGGGGCTTATTTATTTATATAAGTGTTTTGCCTGCATGTATGTGAGTGCACTTATAGGCACCAACGTCTGTAGAGGTCAGAAGAGGACACTGAATCCCCTGGAGTTGGAGTTTCAGATAACTGTTAGCCACCACGTGGGTGCTAGGAACCCAGGTCCTCTGTAAGAGCAGCCAGCATTCTTAACCACTCAGCCACCTCTCCAGCCTGGACTCTCTAATTATGCCAGCATCAGAGAAAACCAGGCAAGGGGCTACTTGGCACCACTGTCCCTGGGGACCTCGATGGAATCCTTTCTGTGATATACAGGTCCTCTCTCCATTTGTCCCCTACCCCTTATGGCTCCCGGTACCTAGACCTTCTCTGTGTCCCAGTTAACCCTCCTCCCCTGAGCTTCATGCCTCAAGCTGTCCTCCAGCTGCCCACAGCTGCAGGAAGCCATCCTACCCTCAGCAGTCACAGCCACATCCTGTATGCTCAGGGAGGGCGGGCAGAAGGTTTTCTTGTAACCCACTTTTGACAACCTCTTACCTCCCAATTCCTTCTGACTCAAGCGGATGCTGTCTTTTCTGGCACCCTGCAGAGTGGCACATTAGTATCTGTCAAATGAACCAAAAAAGTGCCTGAGATACCCACACCCTACTGTCAGTGGACACTGCTGGAAGTGGGATGTCCAGGGCCATCCCTTGGTGTAAGGGAAAGGCTAGGCAGCAGAGGGTCAGGTGGCCCTGGCCTTCCCTCTTGTTCTGGAAGAGCCAATTATAAGGCAGGGGAGGGGATGCCTCAGGCAGGGTTCTGAGTAGAATGCACTAAGACCCAACATGCCTTATGTGGGGCACTGGGAGAACTCACTGAGACCCAGTGTCTCCAGGTCCCCTGGAGGGGTCAGGGAGAGGCTGTACTGCCCCCTTTGAGGGAAGGGACTGCAATAGGAAAAAGGGCACTCAGAGGCTGGGGACCAGACGGACCAGCTGTCCCCAACCATGACCCTTCACACTGACAACACCCCCACCTCTTTCAGCCTCAAAGACTCAGGACTCCTGGTGAGTGGCTGGCTACAGAGTTGGCCCTGCCTGGCCTGGACCCTATCTGTAGCTCCCCTTTTCTCCACACCACCCCTCTGCCTCCCAAGGGGACCTGCTGTGTCCAGCCCCATCACCCCTCTGCCTCCCAAGGGGACCTGCTGTGTCCAGCCCCATCACCCCTCTGCCTCCCAAGGGGACCTGCTGTGTCCAGCCCCATCACCCCTCTGCTTCCCAAGGGGACCTGCTGTGTCCAGCCCCATCACCCCTCTGCCTCCCAAGGGGACCTGCTGTGTCCAGCCCCATCACCCTCTGCTCTGCCCACCCTTTCCTGCCCCAAGGAGGTCAGGGCCCACATCTAGGTAGAGGCCATGGATAGCCCTGCAGGCAAATACAGAGAACAGCTTCACTGTGGAGGCAGATGAGCACCCCAGGGGATGTGGTCACTGCTACACCACAGTGACAGCCAGCACTGACCAGGAAACAGCACGTGCACTCCATCAGTCTCGGGACGACGCCTTTCAGGAGACGCGCTGAGAACAGGAGCTGCGTCCCCGCCCCCTCTCTGCCCCCCCCCCCACCGGCTCCTGAGGGCGTCTTCCACCTGTGTGGGAGGCTGAGGCAGCCATGACACTCACGAGATGTCACTGACATCTGAAGGCACGTCCCACACCATCCAGGAGAACGAAGGGTTTTCAAGATTTGACACCTGTCTGGGATATTTTACCTAGCAGATACGAAATATATAGCATCTCCTCAGCCCCTAGGACCTTCCCTTAGACCATGTTCTAAGAACTGAAATAATTTCTTGTATATTATCAGATTATAGTGGAATAAAACTAGAAGTTAACAAGAGAAACCCCAGAAACCACACAAGTGCTCAGAGAATGAACAACGCACTTTAGAACAACTGGTGGGTTACTGAAATCAGACAGGAGATTTAAAAATCCCTAGAATCACTGCAAGTGAAAGCAGCACTCACCCGAACCTCTGGTACTTGACAGTGGGGTACGAGGAAAGTTTACAGCTCTGAGTTCTTACATGAAAAGTCAGGGAGATCTGAAACAACCCAGCAGTGTACTCTGAGGTCCTGGAAACACAAGCGTGAGCTGGACCCCAAAACATCAGATGGCAAGAAATAGGAAGGACTGGGGTAGAAATGAACTAAATGGAAACATAAAGTAGTGCTAATCAATAAAACAGAGTCAGCTCTTTGAAAGATAAAGGAGAGTGACAGCCTCCTATTCAAACTACCTCAAAGAAAGAGAAGCTCTGAATGAAGAAAATTAGTGAGGATAAAGATGATGTGGTCACTGGGGACCGCTGTAAAACACACCCAAATCTGGAAGGTCTAAAATGGATGCAGTGCTAGAGAAAAAATGTAAACAACTTAAGCATAGACAGTGAGCAACAGAGAGAAGCCCAGGACCGGACGGATTTACCGCTGAATCGTACCAAATCTTTATGGAAGAACTAACATCAGTGCTTCCCAAATGTCTATAAAATAGAAAGGAAAGGAGCACTATCAAACTGATCCTACAATTCTAGTATTTTCCTGATACTCAAACTAGGTAAGGACACAAAAATAAATGAAAACTACAGTCCCATTTCCCCAATGAACACAGACATGAAAATTCTCAATAAAATACTTGTAAATAGAATTCAAGAACATATTAAGAAGATGGTGCACCACGATCAAGTTGGTTTCATCACAGGGATATAAAGTTGCTTCAGTATGTGCAAATCATTAATTGTAACTCACTCAGGAAGAGACTTAAGGACCAATCACATCACCATCTTAGATGCAGAAAAGGTCTTTGGCAGAGTCCAGCATGTCTTCACGACAAAAGCCTCCGAGAAACTAGGAATAGAAGGAACTTGTCTTAACAGGATAAAGGCTATGCAGGACAAGCCTGTAGATGGTGGAACACTGCATTTCCTTCAACATCAGGATGAGACCCCAGTGCCTACCGTAGTTGTTTGTTTACTTATGTGCTTCATTACAGTGTGTGTGCTGTATGTGAGTACCATGGTGCGTGTGGAGGTCCGAGGGCAACTCTGAGGAGGTGGTCTTCTTCTGCCACCTTGTAGGATGTGGGGACGGAACTCAGGTTGTCAGGCCTCTGTGCAAGGGCCTCTAAAGACTGCCTTTTACTCTGACTGCTTTTACTCAGTGGTGTGCTTGAGAAAGACCTGAAAGTGACACAAAGAGGTGGGGGAGGAGTCAGCACAGCCTGATGTGTAGCTGACACAATCCCATATTAAAAGACCTCCAAGGACGTCACCAGAAAAGTCTCAGACCTTGTACACACTTTCAACAAAAAAATCAGTACCTTCTCTCATATACCAATAATCCCCTGTTGAGAAAGAAGTCAGGGGGCTGGAGAGATGGCTCAGCAGTTGAGTGCCAACTGCTCTTGCAGAGGACCTGGGTTCGATTCCCAGCACCCACATAGCGGTAAGAACTGTCTTTAACTCCAGTTCCAGGGGAATCAGACGCCCTCTTCTGACCTCTTCTGCATTGCATGACACGGGTGCACCAACCTACATGCAGACAGTACACTCATACACATAAAATATAATAAATTTTAAAAAATTAAAAAAAGAGAAAGAAGTCAGAAAAAGTCCTATTCCTGTGCCCAAAAAAATGGAAGGAAGGAGAAAGAGAGGGAAGAAGGGAAGGACAGAGGGAGAGAAGGAAGAAAGCCCTGAAGTATTAAACAGCAGAAAATAAAAATGAGGTGTTTGAAAAAAAAACTCCACGTGTGTGTTCTTTAAACTAGAAAAGTGAATGATCTTGGGAGAAATCTGACCGTGCTCCACACAGAGGCCTCAGAATCCTCACACTGCCTATGGAATGTGATCTCTTGCTACCTTCATCCCGATGAGGAACACTGGGAGACAGGAAGTAGTGTGCCAAGGTCACAGGCCCCGAGAGCAGAGGTTCAGGCAAGCAAACAACTTGAAGATGTCTTCTGATTCCTTGGGGAATGTCAGATGCCACACCAGGCCCAAGAAGCAAGGGACTCCAGAAAGTCCTAGAGGTTACAGGGAAATGTCCCATCAGTATAAGACTGGAAAGTCCCTGACAAAGTGAAGTTCCATCTCTAAATAATGGTAGGTACATTACACAATCAGGACAGCTGCCAAGAAAAGCAAAACCCAAAATGTGAGCGTCCTGAGGATGTGGAGAAGCACTGTGCACATGCCTGGGGAAGGTGCTGAATGGTGGGCTGGGATGGAAGTCAACACCAAGGCTCTGGAAAAATCAAACAAAAAAATCATCCCTCTTCTGGGTGTATATCCAAGAAAACTCAAACATACAGGGACTAATCTTTATCCAAGAAGGTCAAAGAACCCAAGTGTCCATGGATGGAAGATTAATCAAAACATAGTATGCCCATATAGTGGAATTCAGTTTGGACTTCAAAGGTTAGGAAACCCTGTTCACGCTATAATCTGGATGAACCTTAAGCACATTAGGCTGAAAGGTAAATTCTGCATGATTCTACCTCCAAGAGGTACCACAATAGTTAAAATCAGAGACAGAAAGTAGGGTGGTGGCTGCCAGGGGGTGGGGGAGGGGAGAGAGAAAGAGCATTTACCCAGGTCCAAGGGTGAGAAGACACCTGTAGGTGACTGGGCTGATGAAGCTTGTTCTGAATGTATTTAGTACCACTTAACTACACACTTAAAAGTGAACCTAAGACCTTCCCAAGTGAGCTGAAGATGGAAAACTTGATGCCACATCTGTTTACTACGGTGATGGTTAATCTTTGTTATTATCTTGATTGGATCCGAACCACAACTGAGAGATGTGGTTCTGGGCAGGTCTGTGAGGGGCTTGGCAGGAAGGATTAACTGAAGGGAGAAGACCCCCCCCCCAGAGTGGGAGGCACCTTGCAGCTGGGGCCCAGGTATAAAAAGAGCAAGAAAAGAGCTCTGTGCCTTCGCTTCTCAGGTTCTTGCTGGGAGTGCGTCTTGCTGGCGGTGCATCTTGCTGGGAGTGCATCTTGCTGGGAGTGCGTCTTGCTGGGGGCGCTTCTTGCTGGGAGTGCATCTTGCTGGGAGTGCATCTTGCTGGGGGTGCATCTTGCTGGGGGCGCATCTTGCTGGGGGCGCATCTTGCTGGGGGCGCATCTTGCTGGGGGCGCATCTTGCTGGGGGCGCATCTTGCTGGCGGTGCATCTTGCTGGGGGTGCATCTTGCTGGCGGTGCATCTTGCTGGGGGTGCATCTTGCTGGCGGTGCATCTTGCTGGGGGTGCATCTTGCTGGGGGTGCATCTTGCTGGGAGTGCATCATCTATTCTGTGCAGTTCCTGCTGCCATCTTTTGCTGACATCACAACCAGATTTTCTCCTGAAACAGGGTCTCCCTGTGTTCCCAGCTGACCTGGAACTATGTCGACCAGGCTGGCCTTTATCTCACAGAGATCCACCTGTCTCTGGGTCCTGAGTTCTGGGATTAAAGGTGTGTGGCCTGTCCAGAAGCAGAATCTTTGGGTTTCCAACATGGAGTGAAAATCAGCAGCTCTCCAGCAATCCTCTAGACCTTCATCACCAGATTGGGACTGCTGCGGCCTCCGGCCTCGTGGACTGAGCAGCTGCAGGTTCTTTCTCAGCGTCTCTAGCATGCAGACAGCAAGCACTGCACGACTGAGCCCTACCGTGTAGGCCACTTTAGTAAGTCCTCCTTCATAATATACATTTATTCTGTCAGTTCTGTTCCTCTAGAGAACCCTGACTAATATAACCATTATTAAAAATAAAAATAAAATTTCAAAAGCAGTGTGCGGGTGGGCAAAGAAATTGGTACTGTGAGTTTCCTGCCATGGTGACTGGCAGGGCTTATGTGCACATGCCCCCATCTGTCTTCAGTGCCAGGGAGAATGGACAGATCCCAGATGTGGGGTCATACAGAGCTTGCAGATCTGGAGGAGTAAAGTGAATAAGAACATGGAGGAAGAAGCAGTTAACATAGGACTAAAGAAAACTGCCCCTTCTTCCCAAGGGCTTGTGGCCATTCCAAATGTTTTCTGTGTCAAAAAGGAAGTAGAAATCACCAACAGCCAATCCAGGAGATGCTAACATTGGGCAGAAGACAAAACTTAGGGGGTTCAGTCAAGATGCTGCCCAGAGGACTGACGTGCATGCTAACTCCTCAGCCAGGAACAAAGACAGATGAGGCATTCCAAGACAACAGCAGGTGATCTCCAGCACTGAGTCTTCGCAGGGAGAGCCACTGTCTATTCAGAAACATGAAAACACCAATTCCAAAGACTGGAGCAAGACAAACACCCATCAATACGACAGTTAGAAAACTAGCAGCCTGCCTACACAGAGCTCCCGGATGTACAATGGACTTGGATCTTCACAGACTGAGGACGTGGTATCTTGAGAATGTCACCAGGCAGGCAGAGAATGCATGTTGGCAGCCTAGGCTCAGGGCGGCAGTACTTGGGTGTCTGGATCACTCTTGGAAGGTGCTGACAACAGGCTGTGGGACCTAGTTGAAGGAGGTGCTTGGGGACCACATCCTGTCCCTGCCCTCTCCTCCCTGCCTCTGCTGCCTCTCTTCTGCTGGGAGATGAGCAGTTGTGTTCTACCACAAGCTACTGTCATGGTTTTCTGCCTTGCCACTGTCCAGAAGTGACAGAGCCGAGGGACCATGGATGGGAACATCCCAAACCCTGAGCCCAAAAATATCCTTCCTCCTTCAAGTTGGTTCTGTGAGGTACTTTGTCATAAGGACAGAAAGTTTGCCTGCACTCTGGAGTATCTAGGCTCAGCTGCACAGCACACTGTACAGTGTGGACTGTTCTAATTCCTGGAGTCAAAGTGCTGATGGGAGGCTGTGCTTGCTGCTGGAGAGATTGGAATGCTCACTGCTAGTCCAAGAAAGGTCCAAATTCAAAACTTGGAAGTATGGTTTCTACCGAATAGGGATTGCTTTTGCATCATTGTGGGAAAATCTGAAGTCAAACCATGGAGAGTAATGAACCACCAGCAGAATATGGTGTGTAAAATGTTAGAAACTTGCCTGACACTGCCTCATGGGAAGATACAGAAACCCAAGCAGCCAGCCAGCCTCGGAAGACCACACAAAGATGAGCAACCCTCATCCCGTCCCTTGTCCTGTGGGGCAGAGGAGACATCCACATGGTTCCTGGGGAAAGGACCCCCGATCATGGTGATAAAAGCCACAAAGAAAAGCACAGAACAGCCTCACTTAGGAATTACAACACTAAGATCACAAAGCAAGCAGGAGTCGGCAGCTGGTCTGTCTGTCTGGTGGCTCTGGGCCTCAGCAGCTCCGCTCGTCCCAGGAGGGAGGAGGACACACTGTGGTCCCTCCACCATCACACCTCAGCAGGCCAGCTGCTCCCTGCTCAGGAGATGATGCCAGCTGAGCAAGTTGCTCTGTGTGAGTTAACGGTTCTTCCTTAACACGATAAAACATTTCACGTGTGGAAAGGTGATGGGTCCTCCATTCCCTCACACTCCCAAAGGACAGTGAAATAAAAAGCCTCTGTCCCACAGAAGAAAGGTGGAGAGTTTGCAGAATTAGCATCACAGTCTACAGCAGAGCATGAGGTCTGGGAGGAAGCGGCCAGAGAGGTCATTCCAGGCCGTAGCCGACACAATGAACGTCTTAGAAAGCTGAGGTGAGAAGCTTGAATATCAAACAAGAAACACAGAATAAGCGAGAACGCACAGAGAACGTACATGCAGCCAAGTGTGTTCGGGGGCCCGAGAGATGGCTTAGCAGACAAAGACACTTGCCACTAACCCGAGTTCAATTCCTGGGACCCACATGGTGGAGAGGACTAACTCCTACAGTGGTTCATCCTCTGCTCTCCACACATGCACCATGGCACATTTGTTCCCGTAGCCTTGCACACATGCAAATACATAAATGTAAACAAACAAAAAGGAAGTGTCTTTTAACCCAGTCTTGGCCAGTTAGGAAATAAATTGGGGGAGAGCATTCCATATCATTCCATTGTAGCCACACCCCAAACCACAGGACTCCAAGGAGTAGCTTACAGGAGGCTCCGTTCCATGGAGCTCTGGCTGAAGATGTGGGAAGGAGTCTCTTGAACATTCAGTTACCACTAAATCACCACCACTCTGAAGGACAAGCAACTGGATCATCTCTATGGAAGCAGCAGGTGAGTGAAGGACCGCGTCCTTGTGAGCGAAGGACCGTGTCCTTGTAAGTGAAGGACCGCGTCCTTGTGAGTGAAGGACCGAGTCCTTTAGAGGTTTGCACGTCTTGAACCATAAGGCCCAGGGGACATCACGCTGGGCACACTCTCAGGCCTCACCCCAGCCTCTGGGCTGCCTCTGCCCTCTTCCATTCCTGATCCTATTATCTGCTTCGTCCCCTTCCTGTGACACGATGTCCAGCCCCAGGGGCTGTCTTGGCTCACCCTCCCACTGCCACTGAGGCCTGTAGGTGCTCTTTCTCTGGGCCTTTACTTGCTCTGCGGACTTGGCTCTCTCCTCAAGTTAGAACTGCAAGCTCAGGCCTATCACCAGGCACTCTTCCAAGCTATCCCTTCTACCCATGACTTTGGCATTGCTTGGACAGAGCTGCTGCCCTGAATATCTCTCATGTGATGTCTCTCATTAACCCTGGACTTATAGCAAAACCTGTTTACCAGCTATAACCCTGTTGTCTTAGAGGACCCCGCCCCAGGGTGCCAGAGATGGACTGTCAAATTCATCAAATAAAGGACAGGATGCCCTGTTCATTCACATTCAAGATAATCTTTTTTTAAAATTTCATTTATTTTTTTGTGTATGAATGTACTGTCTGCATGTAGGTCTGTGCACCCATGTCATGCAATGCCGCGGAGGTCAGAAAAGGGCATTGGATTCTCCTGGAACTGGAGTCAAAGACGGTTCTCAGCCACCATGTGGGTGCTGGGGATCAAACCCCTGGGTCCTCTGCAAGAGCAGCAGCCGGTGCTCTTAACCACTAGGCCATCTCTCCAGCCCCAAGATAATCTTTTCTTAAAAGAATGATTATGCCTCAAATATTGCACAATGCATGATGCTGCTGAAATACCTGTCTGAAATTCGTTTATTTTGAGTAGTGGTATACAGCTTTGACCATAGCACTCAGGAGGCAGAATCAGGCAGATTTCTGTGAATCTGAGGCCAGTCTGGTCTACATATATGAGTTCCAGGCCAGCCAGGGATTACATAGTGAGGCCCTGTCTGAAAAAGAAATCCAGTTTACAAAGGTTCTTGAGTTGGGCTTCTGTACTTCACCTTCATCTTGGAGTTCCCCAGAACCCTTCCCCACCCATTGTCCTCATCCAGGTCTGGCCAGTCCAGCACCCACAACCTAATGCAGAGTGGTGTATAGCCCAGGTCTCTTTTAAGCCAGGACTCATGTCAGCCCTTTCATTACCTTCAAGCTCCCATTGTCCCCAGAATGACCTCTGAAGCTCCACGACCTGGCCCTCCTGAAGCACTGGCCCAAGTGGCTCGAGTCGTTTCTTTGCTTCCCTCGACAGGGCTTCCAGAGCCGGGGGGGACTGTGCATCCCTCCTCGTCTTCAAGTTCCCCAGAGCTGCACCACCAGCTGTGTCCCCTGGTCCCACTATATCCTTCTGTGCAAATGACACTTAGATGCAATTGCTCCCAGGGATCTATAGAGACTGGTTTGAGGATCTTGCTGATACCAAAATTCACAGATGCTCAAACTCCTTATGGAAAATGGTGGGTGTCTGCATACACCCCACAGGTCAGGCCATGCATTTGTATAAACCTGTCAAGTGGCTTAGAATGTCTAGAGCAAGGTAAATGCAATGGAAATGACTGTTATACCATGTCTTCAATCTGTGCTTATTTAGTTGCACTCTGTGTGTGTGTGTGTGTGTGTGTGTGCGCCATGGTACATATTTGAGGTCTGAGGACCTCAGTTGTTGGTCCTCACCTTCTACCCTGTCTGCAATGGTCTCTGCTGTTCTTCTCCATATGCCAGCCTGCTGGCCAGGGAGCTTCTTTTTCTGCCTCCCATCTCCCATAGGAGTGCTGGGATTCCAGACCTCTGAGCTATGTGTTCTGGGGATTTAAACTTAGGTCCTCATGTTTTGAAGCAAGTGCTTTTACCCTTTGCTGTCTCCCTCATCCTAGAGTAGTTTGTTTTTGGTTTGTTGATTCCCTATGTAGTCCAACCTGGTCTGTCATGTAATCCCTTGGTCTCAGCCTCCTGAGTGTTTGTGATTATAGATGCGTGCTACTGTCCTCAGCCTGAAAGCACTTTGGCCATGTGGATGGCTGGAGCAAGTAGAAGTGACGGTGGAAGGCCAACTGCATACTCGAATTGGGGTGTTTCTTCATCTTGGGGCTGAGAACATTTAGGGCTGGATCATTCTGTCACAGGAGTGGGATGTGTCTGATGCTCCATGGGGCAGCCATGAAGGGCTACTTGGCAGCACGCAGGCTGCTAGCCCTTTGTTTTGACATCATATGTATGACCTCTGAGCTATGCTCAAACATGATGGGTTCCTGGGGAAGGTTCTAATGAAGGGCTCAAAAAATCTCAGGAACACACCTGTTCCTCTGCTTCATGGACAAGGATCAGCCTGTGGCCTGCAGTCTGCAAGTGGGCAGCTAGGACTCAGATAGATCCACTCTGCAGAAGAGATCCTGTCTTTTCCATGGCTCCAACAGAAACCTGATTGTCCAGCCTGGCACCATCCTAGCAGCCAGCATCCCATTCCATCTGAGGGAGGTTGCAGGGGGGGTATGCCCTTCAGAAACAACTTCCTGGCTCAGCGTTTCACTGGAATTCCTATCACATGTGGCACTCATGTCACATACTCTGCCAGAGGCCAGTTTTAACTTGACCAGAAACTATGAAATTAGTTCATTCTGGTGTATGTGTGGGGAAATCACAAGACATTTTTCCAATGAGCTTTTTGCCCTAAGGATTCCACTTCAATGGTTCCCTATGGCCCTGCTTGCTGCCACATGGAGGATGGATGGAAACAGCCACAGTCCTGGCTCTACTGACAGTGCACGCAGGGACTGGCGTATGTGTAGGGAAGTGGGATAAAACCCCAAGAATCCTGCTGCTGAGCACAGAGTGACAGTAAAGAAGCATACTGAGTCGATTAGCAAGCAAGAGTGCTGGGGTCTAGACTCCAGGGTGAGAGCTGTGTCCAGATGCAAAGAGCATCTGTCCCACACTGCATTTTCTGGGATGCTCCAGTGCCACCTGCAGATATATAAATTCATATAGTTCAACAAATAGTCCAGCTCCTGAACCCCCAGCATGACAGATAAGGAAGATACATACTTTCCAGTGCAAAAGAGCCAGGAGTGGACCATGCCATGGCCAGGGTCTCAAGTGAAGCCTGCAAAAACAAAAGCTTGGAGTAACCAAATAACAATCCTGGCCCATCTAGAAGCACCCTTGTTTTAGTAATGCTGAAAAGCTTTTGGATGATTACTCATGAAATATAAAAAATGCACATGGCCTTACATGAGGAGCTTTTATGAATATAACAACAGAGGGTCCTCAGAAAAATACATATACACATGCTGAGATTTAATAACCGCAAACAAACCTAGCAGGTTGAAAAAGAAAAATGTAGGTTGTTTATAAAGTTGCCACAGATGAGTTCTTACCCCTGTACACTGGCATAAAGTTGCCACAGATGAGTTCTTACCCCTGTACACTGGCATAGTTTAAAGTTGCCACAGATGAGTTCTTACCCCTGTACACTGGCATAGTTTAAAGTGGTCACAGATGAGTTCCTACCCCTACACTGGCATAAAGTTCTTAACCCTATACACTGACACAGTTTAAAGTTGTCACAGATGAGTTCTTACCCCCTGTACACTGGCACAGTTTAAAGAGAAACAAAACCCTTCCCACACTGTCATTCAGGATAGTGGATTCGCCATCACCAAGGAGACCTGGCCGGCACTGTGGCTCCGGGGAGAACATAGCGTGAGCTCAGGGACTCTGCTCATCACAGCTGGGCTCTGAGGACACTAATTCACTGATAACCTCATAAAGTTGTGTTTGTTCTCCTAAGACATAACATTAGCCAGACCACTCAGGGTAATGTTAAGATCATCGGACTTTGGACTTGCAGCAGAACAGAAATCTTTTTCCCAGCAACAAGGAAGGTTTTTATATGTGTCCTGACACAGTGTTCTATTTACATATGCTTTAAAGGGTGCAGCCTCAGGGCACCAACAAAGAACCTTTATTTATATTGGCTTATTTAAGTTTGAAAAAATGTACCCAACCAGCTCTCTGCCTTGTTAACATAGAAATGTTCGTTTCTTAGGAAACTGAAGCTAAAACTCCTTGTCAAGCCAAATGGATCTTCACACAGAAGACCTCAATATCACCATGAGGTTTTGCTTTTCACGTAAGTTTAGCTAAAACACTTAGATGACAAGATCCATGTTCAGATTATATTACATTGAAATAGATTTTTATGCAGATCTGGTGCTCCTTGGCAAGGTTCACAACAGAGACAGTTTGCATGGCTCCTGGGAGGTTCCAGCCATCTCCTTGCTCTGTTGGCTGGTTTCCATGGATAGGCCATATTGACCTGGGCAGGCTGCTTCCCTGGCTACAAGCAGAGCTAGTGGTCAGCCCTTTACCAGCACCTAAACCATGCAGCAGGGGCCTCTGAGCAACACTACAGATGATGGAAAAGAACCACTAAAGCACAGGCTTTCCCAGGAACACAGGACTCGGACAACTCCTTTATTATTAAAAGCTAACTGCAGCTGCATATGCGAAATGCTCCCAATAGCTTTGGCAGTTCAGAAAGGGTCCTGACAGCATCCTACAAGCATGGTACAGGCAAGGGACGAGAAACGGGCTGTTTCCTGCTGAATCGGCCTTGGTTCTGGGCACTCCTTGGTTTCACTTCACCAACACTCTGAGAGCCCAGGAAGCTCTGCCACCTCTGATTTTTTTATTAGCCACAAGAGCCAAGTTAACAAGCAAGGAAACAAAACGCTGTGAAAGGTTTCAAGGAAGAGGGCCGGCCTCATTTTTGCAAAGGGCAAATGGTAAAGAAGCAATTGCTGTATGTGAAATGTCCAGCTGTGGCCACAATCCAGATCCGTGACCTGCAGCTGACTGCTCAGCACACATGCAAGGTGCGGTTCAAGAAGCCTGCACTAGCGCTATGCAGCTTGGAGCCCAAATCCAAGTGCCTGGTAGAGGACCCCATTCCCTCCATCCTTCCGGAAAAGCAAGTTGCCTGTTGTGCGGGGCAAAGTTGCTGGAGCCTTCCGAATGCCTGGCCCATCTCTGGAGCCAGCACCCTGGGGAAGGTGCAGACCCTAGCATGGAGCTCCTGGGGACCCAAGTCCTGGTGGAAGGTGCGCCCAGGTGCCCGCACTCCCGCCCCAGGTCGCCCTGCCGCGCCCGCGATACTCACTCAGCAGCAGCCAGAGGCCGCGCCGCGGGAGGCCGTGCAGGCCGTGGGCCATGGCGAGCAAGAGCCCTGCACTGTCCGCTGCGCGCCCAACCAAGCACTGCGCCGCGAGTAGACGCGCCGGGGGCGGGAGCGCAGCACAGCACAGCGCAGCGGCGGGCGAGGCCGGCCCACTGCGGCTTCTGCAGGCGCTTGCTGGTGCCCGGTGGGCGGAGGGCGGAAGCAGGAGGGCCAGCACCTGGGGGGCCACGCTGTGCACGCCGGGACTGGAAAGCCTCCCTGTGTGTGTGGTGGTGGTGGTGGTGGGGGAGTGAGCGTGGACGGGGAAATGGCAGCTTCAACCAGGGGTCTCCTCCCCTGCAAGCCCTAGCCCAGCACCTTGTCCTTGCCTGGGTCTCTCTGTATCTCCTCCCTCCAGCGGCAGGTGCCCTGGAGCCGGTCAGACAGAACCGGCCCTGAGAAGGTCTGTAGGACAGAGCGGCTTGGGCATCAAGGATGGCCCCGTGGATTTCTAGTTGCTGGTGAGAGACTAGGGCAGGCCAGGAGAGGCCACCAGGCTCTCCAACCAAGTTCTGGTCAAGAAGTTAGGGACAACAGGGACTTCTGGGCAGAAAAGGTGACGGATTTCTGTCAGAGCCTGCCACGTTGTATACTGAACGCAGTACTAGCTGGGAGTCTTGGGTGTGTTATTAGTGTAATCCAGGGGAGTGACACAGGGGTGCCTAGAAGCTTGGGGTGGGAGCAGGCTTCGAGAAATGCAACCCTGACCTGGCGGCAGCAACTCAGGCTATCTGAGCTGGTCTGGGCTCTCAAGGCTTCATCAGTGGTTGCATCAATGGCCTCTGCAGTGCAGTCTCTGTGTGGTGGAGGCTCACAGCAGTGCCGGGCCAGCATGCTACTCTGCAGGGTGACCGACATTCTTCAGAGGAAAGAAAAATCCAACAGCCTGAGGCTAAGAGGCTGCTGCCACCTGCTGGCCAAGTGGAAACTCCCACTGGCAGCTTGCATACTATGATCTGGGGCCCCAAATGTCCTGAGAGTGGGGGGACTGATCACATGCTCTCTTGGCCGGCTTAGCACCTATGGTGGTTTGAATGAAAATGTCCCCCATAGGCTTCAAGTAGTCAAACATTTTGTCCCCAGTTGGTGGGGCTGTTTTGGGAGTCTTAGAAGGTGTGGCCATCCTGGAGGAAGTACATCACTAGGGGTGGGCTTAAAGAGTTCAACAAGCCTTGCCAATCTCCAGTTGCTCTCTGCTTCCCATATTCACTGGAAAATGTGAACCTCAGCTTTCTGCTCCAGCTCCTGCCACCATGCCTTCCAGCCAGGATGGACTCTAATTCCCTGGAACGGTCAATTGTAAGCTCAAATAAATTCCTTTTACAAGTTCCCTTGGTCATGGTGGTTTTATCACATCCCTCATGACAGCAGACATCTGCATACCTATTATAGACAAGACAGAGCTGGGAAACAGTCAAGCCCTGCTCTTCGGTCCCAAATGTGCCGAGTGACTTTCTTATTTTCATGTCTGCAGCTGAGAACCTGGGTTGAAAGATCCCAACAATCAGGAGTTTCTCCCTCTTCACAAGCTGGAGAAGGGAGGCAGTTCTTTACTCCTGCCCCTCCTGCTGATAGGTCAGATGATGACAGCTTTAGCCCTTACAGTTTTAGACTTACCTGCATTTCTAATTGCTAATAAGCACCACTAAATCACTCTTCCTCCAGGGGGCTTTGATGTACTGACACCAGGTTCAATATTGGGAGGGGTAAGTAGTGAAATGCGTGATGCATACAAGGTGGAGGTAGAGATGATCTGTACAGATCAACTCCACTGCAGTTCATAATGGACACGAGGTTTCCTCTCATAGCTATGACATGTAACTGCTAAACCAGCTTCTCACTTAGTATGAAAATTGTGACAGGTACTCAACCTTACTGCCTCAAAGAGATAAAGCAGACAAAATGTAAGAAGCAGTAGTTGCCAGTGGAGCACAGGCAGTGTGGGGAGCTGTGAAAATAGCAACAGGGGAGCTGAGCCTGGGCCCACCTACACCACATCCAAAGCACAGATGGGAGAGGAAAGCTGGAGTCCAGGGAAGCCAGGCAGAGGAATGGCAGGAGAGAGAGCTGCATGGAGGGCATGCTCGGGAGGTGCAGAGGGCCAAGTGTCACAGTGCCATGAAGGACATGTTGTACCTGTGGTGAGGGAAGGAATCCTGCCGCCAGAGGGGCAAACCATCAAATTCCAGAACAGCAGGGCATTCTGTGCAGCCTTAGTGGTCAGGAGGTTGTAAGGCTGCCCTAGGGCTACCTAATGAAATTTAAAACCAAGATTTCCACATAACCTCAACATCACAGAAAAGGCTTGCCAAACACAAGAACAGAGCAGTAGAGAACTGTGAGAGCACTTCTAGTGGCCTGGAGTCCTGAGGAAGAGTGTGTATGAGATACATGAAGATCTAGTAGGCGGAACACCAGTGGCTTTAAAATTAATACTGGGACTCGGTTCAGTGGTTAGGAGTACTTGCTGCTCTTACAGAGGACCAGAGTTCAGTTCCCAACACTGTCAGGTGGGTCACAAATGCCTGTAACTCCAGATCCAGGGATCCTGTGCTGCCTTCTCGCCTCTGTAGGCACCTGTACTAAAGTGCACAGATACTCTGCTCCACCCCCCACAGACACATATACATGATTAGACCAGGAATATTAACCAACCCAAAACACAAAAATCATCAAGAAAAATGCACTAAGGCACATAAGCAACTTCAACAGCAGCCAGAGGAGAAAGGACACTACATAGCGAAAAGCAAGGGTCATCTTCCTCTACAGACAGGAAGAAAAGCACCAGCTGTTTAGTCTGCCAATCGTCCATGGTGAGGAGGGGAAGCAGGCTGATCCTCACTCTCCGGCAACCAGCAGGAGGCCAGATTCTAGGCTGTAAGAGTTTGGTGGTGTGGGCTGTTAGATAAACACTGAGGGGCACGTCATCTTGAGGATGCTCAGCTTCCTGCAGCAGGAGCTTTTCAAATCTCTCAAGAGTGCTCCTGTAACAATCAACATCCAGGCTAACAAGCAGCTGAGAACTCTACTCCCTCAATTGCCCTCCAATGAAACAAACAAACAAACAAATGCATCAAACAGCAGGGCAGTCTCATACTCCTACCCAACTCTAGTTAGCCCAAGGCCTGGTGGAGAACAGGGACAAAATGGAGAGATGGGAGGGAGATAGCCACACGCCTAAAAGTTCCCAGGGAGCTAATATCCTAACTAACAGTCTAGAAATGAAAACAAAACAATACCCTAAAACCATAAATATGAACAAATCACCTCTATTCAGAGCTGTTTTAGAAAACCAAGTGAACTTTCACACATGTAAACTGAAGGGACCCTTCACACACACTATTACAAATGCATAAAATGTCAAACATGGTGGCACACATTTTATCTCAGCACTCAGGAAGCAGAGGCAGGGTGGATCTCTGTGAGTTTGAAGCCAGCCTGATCTATGTAGTGAGTCCAAGACCAGTCAGTGAAACACTACCTCAAAACAACTAACTAACTAACTAACTAACTAACTAACTAACTAACTAACCATCCTCCTAAAACAGAAAGCAAATGTATAACCTGTTGAAGGACAAGAAGACAAAACGTAAGTCAATTCAGAAACCCTTCTAATTATTATTTTTATTTTATGTGTATGAGTATATTGCTTGCATATGTGCGAGTGCACCAGTGTCATGCAATTCCCGTGGAGGTGAGAAGAGGGCATAGGATCTCCTGGAACTGGAGTTACAGACTGTTGTTAGCCACAACTTGGATGCTGGGAATCAAACCTGGATCTTCTGCAAGAGCAGTGGGTGCTCCTATCCACAGAGCCATCACTTTAGCCCCCTAATTACATTCTTTAAGGCTAAAGAACAACAACAATACTGCTTTAAAAGCTGTCTGCAAGTCAGCAAGTCTGTTTCACAGGACAATGGTATGAAGTCTGTATTGACTAGAGGGGACAGATAAATGGAAAGAAAATAATACAAATTTAGGGAAAGGATAGAAGTTCAAACACTTTTAGTAGCCAGAAAACAAGTATATGGAAGATATATATATATCTCCCCCAAAGAAACTATTCCTAAAGCTGGCATAATGTGAGCAACAAAATATTGATGATATATTGTACTAAAAATTCATAAAAGTGTTCTAAGTAACTTATGAAATAAACAAGAGGAGAGCTTTCCTTTTTTTTTGGTCTTTTTTGAGACAGGGTCTCCCTGTAGCCCCATATGGCCTGGAACTCACTCTGTTGACCAGGCTAGCCTTCAACTCACAGAGATCTGCCTGCCTCTGCCTCCCAAATGCTAGGATTAAAGGCATGCGCCACCATGCCCAGCAAGGAGAGCTTTCCTTACAAGAAAAATACAATAGATGTAGAAGTAACCTAGAAACCATCACTGCCAATACTACAGGGATCATTTTAGCCAAGATCTACTGAGAGATTCTAAAACCAGACAGCAGACATTCTAAGGGAGCTTCTTGAAGGCTTCAAAGAGCTCCCTCAGTTACAAAGGAAAGAGCTTTTACAGGGCAATGTCATCTCTGAAGACGCATCACACCCATCCAGATGGGCTGTGGAAGGACAGGCATACAGTTACTGGCACAAATGCATAATCCTGTTTTACCAGAAGAAAACTTCAGAAAGACCCAAAAGAAAAGGCATTTTACAAAATGAGCAAGTGGGAAGGCCTCAAGAAAACACACAACTGCCAAAGACAGGGCAGGATTCAGAAGACACAAGAATCAAATACAGCATGGATGAAGGATTAGAGAGTGGAGAAAAAAAAAAAGAAGAGAAAACAAAATAAAACCAAATAGGCTCTCTGCCGACAATGCTAATATCACTTTCAATAATTTCACTGTAGCTGGGCATGGTGGCACAAGCCTTTAATCCTAGCACTTGGGAGGCAGAGGCAGGCGGATCTTCGTGAGTTCAAGGCCAGCCTGGTCTACAGAGTGAGTTTCAGGATAGTTGAGACTACAGGGAGACCCTGTCTCCAAAAAGACCAAAAAAAAATAAATAAATAACTTCACTGTGGTCACATAAATTTATTTTATTTGTTTTAGGGAAAGCAGTATTTAAAGAATAAATGTTTTATTTATTTATTTTCTGTGTCTGAGTATTTTGCCTGCATGTATGTAAATGCACCTGAAAGAGCAATGCCTGCAGAGGAAAGAGGGAGTTGGATCCCTTGGAACTAGAGTTACAGAAGTTGTTAGCCACAATATGGGTGTTAGGGACTGAACCTAGGTCCTCTGTAAGAGCATTCAATGCTCTTAACCACTAAGCCATCTTTCCAGCTGTGAGAATAAACTTTCTATGTTATTTGTGCAGCTTTTCTCTAAGTCTAAAATTATTGACAAAGAAAAAGTTAACTAACACATGTCCACCCAGCACTGCCTATATGGTTATTTCCCAGTGGCTCTTAATACCACGACCATTCCTCCAGGGTGTGGGGGGATTCTTTAAATAAGTGGTGGTGTTGAAAGCATTCCAGACAGTCACAACCAGTGGCTAATGTGGGTAGTCTGTATAACAGTAAAAATGCCTTGTGGTTATTCAGCAATTCCCTGGAGAATCACCTTGCTCTCTGGGATCCCCTCTCCTCAAAGATGCCCACAGTCCAAGCAAGAGATCCAAGCTTCCCTGTCAGTTTCTCAGAGGTTTACTGCAACTATAAGGAGAGGGGACTTTCCCTAAGACTGTCCGTCTGCAAACCTGCAGGCTCTGGTACGTCCAGTTAAGAGTGATAGGGGTCATATTTGTGCTCACTCAACAAAGACAGTGATGCCAACTCAGAAGAAACTTGAAGCCACTCAATCCAGCTATACATAGATGACTCCATTTCTGGAGTTTTCAATGATGTAAATTCATTTTCCTATTTTTCCTCTTTTATGCTTTGGCTACATCGAAACGTTTCTACCATTTGCAATTAAATATCCTCTGGTTTAAACACTGATAGCATGCCTCATTCCTGGAAATATTAAAGCAGATTACAGACATTTATGGGAAAGGAGAAAATATTAGCAGAATGAAGTAAAATAGTTTACAACAAAGTGCTACTGCCCCACAGAATCACATGGCCAACGACAGTGGTGGCAACCCTTGATGGAACACCTCATACTATGACAAATGCCATGGAAGATACTGTCCTCTGTCCCTGTAAGGACATACACTTCCCTCATTTCATGATATAGACTGGGCAACTGAAGCACAGGAAAATGATGTAACCTGCCCAAAGTTACCATAGTTAACAAAGTTGGATCTGGAAACCAAACCCTGAAAATCTCAGAGCTTGCATTCCTACATAGTACATGAAGACAAACCATATATATGACAAGCTACAGTCACAACAGCCAATGTCATTAAGAAAGCACTCTCGGGGCTGGAGAGATGGCCTAGCGGTTAAGAGTGCCGACTGCTCTTGCAGAGGACCCGGGTTCAATCCCCAGCACCCACATGGTGGCTGAGAACCATCTTTAACTCTAGTTCCAGGGGAAGCTGACACCCTCTTCTGACCTCCGCGGCACTGCATGACACGGGTGCACAGACCTACATGCAGGCAGTACATTCATACACATACAAAAATAAAAAAAAAGAAAGCACTCTCTGATTTGTCAGCTAAACTGTCATGATGCTTTCAGAATGGGAGTTCTGTGTAGACACTAGGAGCTAGGGAGGGGAGGGGTTTATATAACTCACATAGGTCTCACAGAACTTCTTCCCCTAGACTCAAAATTTAGGGAAAGATATACAGAACTGTGAACAATCTTATTGTGATACTATTAATCATCACCCTGACAGATGTAGAACCACCTCAGAGATGGGCCTCTGTCCTAGTTTGTCTTCCATTGCTGTGACAAAACACTCTGACCGACACCAACTTGGGGAGGAAAGGGTTTATTCAGCTTACATCTCCTGGGTCACAGTTCTCACTCAGGGAGCCCAAGGCAAGAACTCAGGGCAGGAACCTGGAGGCAGGAGCTGAAGCACAGGCCATGGAGAAATGCTGTTCACTGGCTTGCTCCCCTGGCTCATGCCCAGCCCGCCTTCTTATACCGTACACAACAACCTGCCCAGGATGGCACTATCATTGTGGGCTGGGCCCTCCCACACTGCTCGACCATCAAGACAATACTCCACAGATGTGGCCACAGGCCAATTCAATGGAGCCAATTCCCCAGTTGAGGCTCCCTCGACCCAGGTGTGTCAAGTTGACACTAAAGCTTTCCAGCACAGCCTCTGAGAGATTATCTTGTTTGGGTTAACTGAAATGGGAAGATCCAACTTAACTGTGGGTGGAACCCTTCCCTTGACAGGGGATCTTGGACTGTATACAACAGGGGAAAAGTAGCTGAGCAGCACCAGCATTAATCACTCTGCTCTGCTTCCTGGGTATGGATGCAATGTGACCACCTGCTTCAAGCTCTTGTTGCCTTGACTTCGCCATGATGGACTGAACTCTTGGACCCTCAGCCAAAATAAACCCTTCCTTCCTTAAACTGTTTTATCCAAGTAGTTTACCACAGCAACAGGAAAAAGACTTTTCCTGATCGTTTGTTCAGAGATAAAAATATTTTTGCATTAGCTTTCCATCTCTGATGTATGTCATCGCAAACTTGGAGGCCCAGGAAAACAAGTTTAGTGTATGTGTGGAGGTCAAAAGTCTAATGCAGGTCTCACTGGGCTAAGAATGGGGAGCTAACAGTTTTCTTTCCTTGTGGTGCCCCAGAGGAGCATGGTTTTCAGCAGGAGGTCAAGCACTTTCTTTTCTGCTCTCAAAGCCAGAAAGTGTGGGTCAAGTCCTTGCAGTAAGAATAGTCTCAGCAGGGTGTGGTGACGCACGCCTTTAATCCTAGCACTTGGGAGGCAGAGGCAGGTGGATCTTTGTGAGTTCAAGGCCAGCCTGGTCTACAGAGTGAGTTCCAGGACAGCTGGGAGCTACAGGCGAGAGGTAGGGGTTTAATTTCATTCTTCTACAAGTGGTGATCCAGTTTTGCCAACACCACTTGCTGAAGATGCTGTCTTTTCTCCATTGTGGCTTCTTGGCCCCCTTGTCAAATATAAGATGGCTGAAATTGTATGTGCTCAGATTTGGATCTTCAGTTTTGTTCCATTGGTCAACAGATCTGCTTTTGTGCCAGTACCAGGATATTTTTATGACTATAGCCCTGTAGTATAGTTTGAAGTCTGGTGAGATTTTTCAAGTGTACCTCAACCTACTAATGTTTATATAAAATGATAAACCTTTAAATTTTTCCTCTTTTATGGGATTTTTAGAATAAGTTTTTTTAGAATAAGATTTTGTATATAAAATATTTTGTGTTCATGTATCACTACATGTATTTCACATATCGAGAGCTAGATACACTAGTGTGTTTGTGTGTGTACATGTATGCACACACATGTGTGTAAAACTCAAAAAAGAATTGGTTTGGTCCATATATCACATTAGTAATACCCTGGCACTTTGTAAAATCATATAGTTGTTTATTGAAAGACTACATTCACGATTATCCCTGAATAACTTTGCAAATTGGAATAGATTTTATCTTTGAAATAGTTGGAGTAATGAATATACCTAGTCCCAGAAAAACAAACGACGAATGGTATCCCTCATCTGTGGATGCTAGAGCCAATTAGCTAGTTGTAAGTATTTCTTGTGCATGGCCCCTTGAGCTTTTGTCCAAAGCAGCTGGGAGTGATGCATATTGGAAACAACAACAGCAACAACAACAGAAAGGACTGCATCAAAGAACTAAATGAAACAGTGAACTTCTGCTAAAAACAGTCAACTTCCTCATGGAGAATATTGAGAAAGACTGAGAAAGAGATGAAAAGCATGTTTGGCGGAATGCATGAGCTCTGGTGGGGTAGCGGAATGAGGGGAGGACACGGGTCTAGATTTGTTAAAAAAAATAAAAATAAATAAATTAAAAAAAGGAAAAATCTCAGTTATGACAAGTATTAGGTTTACAGTGGAGCTATGGATTAACTTCCTTTATTAAATATAAGTGCACCAAACAAATACTTAATGGGAAATTTTTAATCAAATCATAACCTAAGTATTAGATATAAACATTTTAGACAATTTGCAAAAGAAAATCATATTAAATGTCAATCTTGAACTGGGCGTGGTGGCACACACCTGTAATCCTAGCACTCAGGAGGCAGAGGCAGGTGGATCTTTGTGAGTTCAAGGCCAGCCTGGTCTACAGAGCGAGTTCCAAGACAGGCTACAGGGAGACCCTGTCTCAAAAAGACCAAAAAAAAGTCAATCTTGTTATTAATAAAAATGCAACTTTAAGCAGTATGTTAGTCACTTTAAAAAAGTAAACAAGCCAGGTATAGTGGTTCATGCCTTTAATCCCAGCCTTCAGTAGGCAGAAGGAGGAGAAATCTTGGTGAGATGGAAGCCAGCCTCATCTACATAGTGAATTTGAGGCCAGCTGGGGCTATAGGGAAACCCTGTCTCAAAAAGATAAAATAATAATTATAAAAAAACAAGTTAAGCTTACATTCTATATTGCTATGAGATAGGGGACCACATTAGCCTTTGAAAATTCTTTCAATTTATACTAGAATACCACAGAACTTAGGAAAACAAATACCAAAAACATGGTGACCTTTCACATTTCAATAGTTTACTAAAACCATGGGTTTAACCTGTCGCTGGGAAAACACATTTGAATTGCTTCATGCTGAAGTCAAAGAAGCACACTAAATGTATCAGAGCAGTGACTATCTTGAAGCTTAAAAGTACACATTTTAGCTGGGCATGGTGGCATATGTCTTTAATCCCAGCATTCAGGAAGCAGAGGCAGGAGGATCTCTGCGTTTCAGGCAAGCCTGGCCTACAATCTGAGTTCCAGGCCAGTTGGGGCTCTAGGGAGATCCTGTCTAAAAAAGAAAAAATAAGTCACATTTCACAGTGGTGCATGTCTACACACTGAACTCAATTATCTGTATCTGATGATCCAATGTAAGTCTTAAAAATGGAAGCTAGAATGCTAGAATGTGAGCTCCAGAAGCATTATATTTTTATGGATGGAGATTATTAAATGAAGTTTGAAATACAATAAACTTTGTTTTGGACAATTTTTAAAAATCAACTTAAAGGTTTTAAAATGAACATGACCACTATATTTCTGATTCAAAACAGGCAGCTTGAAGTCTCCAATAATTTTGAAATAAAGTTTATAAATTTAATAAAACATACAGATTTCAATACTACAGATAACTATTGACAGATTTGAAGGAAGAGCTATATAGAATATTTAAACTGTTAAGTCCTGTTATAGAGGCTATTAAATTGTATTACCACAACTTCCTCCTAATTGCTGTAGAACATTTTCTGATGAGAGGTACTCACACTGTCCAAGGATGTTCTATAGGATCAAAAATATGAGAGAAAAATAAAAAATACAATGTATCAATTATTTTAAATACCACAGTCCATAAAATATAATTAGACTTATTCTTTAATACTATTCAATTGTTTTTTAATAAAAATTCATTTATATATGTCATCATTTATAATTATATTCATTAGTCCTCTCACTAAAATCTATTACTAAATTAGTAACAGAAATATGTTACCATCTATATCAAGGAACTTTTCAGACTTTTTTGTTTTGTTCTGTTTTTTTTAATTAATTAATTAATTTATTTTTTATTTATTTCTGTATGTGTATGAATGTACTGTCTGCATGCAAGTCTGTGCACCCGTGTCATGCAATGCCGCGGAGGTCAGAAGAGGGTCTCGGATTCCCCTGGAACTAGAGTTCTCCTGGAATTGGAGTTTCAGACAGTTCTCGGCTGCCATGTGGGGGCTGGGGATCGAACCCGGGTCCTCTGTAAGAGCGGTCGGTGCTCTCAACCGCTAGGCCATCTCTCCAGCCCTTGTTCTGTTTTTTGAAAGGATCTCCCTGGAACCACAGCAGGCCTGAATCTGACAGACAGCTAGGGTTAAAGGCATATGATGTCACATCCAGCTCTCAAACTTCATTATAACAGAGAAAAAGTAACCACCAGAGTGGTAAAAATACTTTAATTTTGAACAGAAAATCAATTGAAGTGTTGAATCAATTTCATTTACTGTGAAGAACCCAGTAATGCAAGAACATCACCCACCAGCTATTTTCTAACCCATGTTTTCCTTCATAAAACCTGCAAGTATCTCAACTTATCCTTTATTTTCCTTCTCCTCTCTAGAATAAAAGCTTCTCAAGAGCGGGAATTTTATCAATTTAGCTGAACCCCAAGCATCCTGAAATCAGAATAAGTTGACCTTTATAGTCAGTTGTGGGACAGCCCAGTACACACACTGATACCATGTTCGGTTTTTTTGAAGAACAAACCTCAGATCATTGTAAAGTAAGTAAATGTAGCCAGATGTGGTGCTGCATGTCTTGTGATCCCTGTACTTGGGGGATGGAGGCAGAAGGATCATGAGCTCAAGGTCATCTTCAGCTATATAGTGAATTTCATGTCAGCCTGGACTACATGGAGTGCTGTCCCAAAACAAACAGAGAGAAGTAAAAGTAAAGCAGTCTGTTTAAGTGAGTGGCTCAAAAGATGCAAGGAGAAACAGTTGACAACTGGAATGCAGTCTGTGCTAAATGCTACTGGTATGTTACTACTAGATGTTTTCAGTGGATAGAGTTTAAACAGGTACTTTTGAAATATAAAATCAAATCTCTTATCTATTTTCAATTATAATGTAGAAATACAGATCTTTAAAATTTAGATTTTGACTTTATATTGTATCGATCTTTTTTCTTTTTTTCTATTTATTTATTTTTATTATTCTTTATACATACATTTTTTTAACAAATCTAGACCCATGTCCCCCCCTCCCCCCACCCCTCCAGAGCTCATGCATTCTGCCAAACATGCTATTCGTCTCTTTCTCAGTCTTTCTCAATATTCTCCATGAGGAAGTTGACTGTTTTTAGCAGAAGTTCACTGTTTCAGTCAGTTCATTGATGCAGTCCTTTC
>VZQC01014993.1:1081522-1100471 GCA_009823505.1 Rhizomys pruinosus
TGGAGTTGACTTTTGTACCGGAGGAGAAGTAGGGGTTTTATTTCATTCTTCTACACGTGGTGATCCAGTTTTGCAACACCACTTGCTGAGATGCTGTCTTTGCTCCATTTGTCTTCTTGGGCCTTTGTCAAATATCAGATTGGCTGAAATTGTATGTGCTCATTGGATCTTCAGTTTCTTTCCGTTGGTCAACAGGTCTTGTTTTGTGCCCGTACCAGGCTGTTTTTATGACTATGCCAGCTGTAGTATAGTATGAAGTCTGGTATAGAGATACCCCTGTGTAGCTCTCTTTTCACTTAGGGTTGTTTTGGCTATTCGGGGTCTTTTGTTTTTCCAAAGAATTTACAGATATTTTTTCCAAGCTGTGAAGCAGAAAACTGTTGGGGATTTTGATTGGCATGCATTAAATCTACACAAGACTTTCGGTTAGAATGGACATTTTTACAATGTTAATTTTCCCAATCCATGAGCATGGGAGGTTTTTCGATCTTCTGATGCTTCTTCAATTTCTTTCTTTAAAGTGTAAAATTTTTGTTGTAGGATCTTTGTTGTCTTTGGTTAGGTTTGTCCTAGGTATTTTTATTGTTTTTGAGGCTATTGTGAGTTGGAAGGTCTCTTTGAAATCTTTCTCCAGTGTTGCTTGTTTTGGTTTAAAGAAGGCCATTGATTTTTTTTGGTTAATTTTTGTATTGCCACTTTGCTGAAGCTGTTAATCGTTTTCAGAGTTTTTCTGGTGAGTTTTAGCATCCCTAGATAAATTATATCATCCAAAAAGGATAGCTTGACTTCCTCTTTTCCATTAGTACTCCTTTATTTCCTTTTCTTGCCTTATTGCTCTAGCAAGTTTTTCAAGCACTATATTGGAGAGGATGGTGACAGGGCACCTTTCGAGTTCCTACTTTAAGGGAATGTTTCTGTCCATTACCCGTTTAGGATTATATTGGCTGGGTTTCCTGCATATGGCTTTGATTACATTAAGGAATGATCCCTCCAATCCAGTTCCCTTCTAGGACTTTAGCATGAAGGGATGCTGGATTTTGTCAAAGGCTTTTTCAGCATCAATTGAGATGATGTGTGGTTTTTGTCTTTGATTCCGTTTATTGTGTTTGATGATGTTTATTGATTTTCATATGTTGGACCATCCCTGCATCTCTGGTATGAATCCATTGGTCATGATGGAGATCTTCTTGATGTGGGTTGTATGTGATTTGCCAGTATCCTGTTTAGAATTTGGCATCTTGTTCATTAGGAGATGGGTCTATAATTCTTCCTTTTTAGTTGTATCTTTGCTGTTTTTGGTAATAGAGTGATGGCTGGCTTCATAAAGAAGGAATTTCGAGGAATTCTCTCTGATTGTATCTTCTAAAAACACTTTCAGTAATAATGGTTGTAGGTTTTTTTTGAAATGTTTTATAGATAGAATTTGCGTGAAACCATCTGGGCCTGGGCTTTTTTTTGTTTGTGTGAGGTTCTATTACATCTTCAATTTCTTCATGTGTTATGGGTCTGTTTAGGTGTTGTGGATCTCTTCTTTGTTGAGATTTGGTGTGATTCCAGGATTTCAGATTTCATCCATTTCTTCTAATTTTTCAAAACTTGGTAGAGTATAGGTTCTTAAAGTATTTCCCGTATGATTTTCTAGATCTTTTCCTTGTCTGTTGTTGTATTTCCCTTTTCTTCATGGATTCTATTGATTTGAGTTGTTCTTCTTTCTTTGGTTAACTGGGCTAGAGGTCTGTCTATCTTGTTTATTCTTTCAAAAACCAACTTTTGGATTCTTGATTTTTTTTGTTTGTTTTCTTTGTTTCAATTTCATTGATTTCTGCTCTGATTTTTGTTTTTTCTTCCTGTCTGTTGCATTTAGGGTTCATCTGTTGTTGCCTCTCAAGTGCTTTAGCTGTAGTGTTAGATCATTCACTTGTGCTCTTTCTGTTTTTCTAGTAGCACCCAGGGCTCTAAACTTCCCTCTTAGGACTGCTTTTAAGGTATCCCATAGGTTTTGTTGTGTTGTATTTGTCATTGTCATTCGGTTCCAGGATACCTTTATTTCTTCTTTATCTCTTCCTTGACCCATTCATATTTCAAGAGTGTGTTGTTTAGTCTCCATGTGTTCTTGCAGCAGGAGGGCTTTCCTGGTTTGATGTTGAGCTTTACTGCCCTGTGGTCTGACACGAATGCATGAATTATTTCAATCTTTTTTATTTGTGGAGGTTTCTTCTGTTGTCCCAGTAGTGGTCAATTTTGGAGAATGTTCCGTGGGTGCTAAGTAGAAATGTATTCTCTGGTATTAGGGTGGAAATTCGGTAGAGGTCTATGAGGTCCATTTGGTGTATCATATCGTTCAGTTAAGATTTCTCTCTGTTTATTCTTTGTCCTTGACCTATCCAAAGGACTCAGTGGGGGTATTGAATCCCCTACTATGAGTGTACTGGGTTAGTGTGTGACTTGTAGTCCTGGAGAATTGTCTTTATAAAGTTTGGTGCACCAGCAAGTTTGGGGCATATAATCATAATTGTGAAATCTTCTGTTGAATGTTCCTTGATAAAAAATATAATGGCCGGGGCTGGAAGATGGCCTAGCAGTTAGAGCACCGACTGCTCTTGCAGAGGACGCGGTTCGATCCCCAGCCCCCACATGGCGGCAGAGAACCGTCTGAAATCCCAATTACAGGAGAACTCCAGTTCCAGGGAATCCAACGCCCACTTCTGACCTCCAGGCATTGCACGACACGGTGCACAGACTTGCATGCAGACAGTAATTACATACACATACAGAAATAATATAAAATTAATTAAAAATATTTTTTTTTTTTTTTTTTTTTTTTTTTTTTTTTTTTTTTTTTATTTTTTAAATGTGAGCCATCTTCGCTCTTTGGAATTTTTTTTTTTCCATCCTTTCACTTAAGGTGGTGCCTGTCCTTGAAGGTAAGATGGTTTCTTGTAGACAGCATTATAATGGATTCTGTTTCCTAATCCAATCTCCCATCTACGTCTTTGATTGGGGAATTTAGTCCATTAATATTTAAGGTTATGACTGATAGGTTTGTGTGCTTCCTTTTGCCTTATGCATTTGCGGTTGGGTTTTAGTTTCTACTTCTGCATTTTCTTTTATTCGATTTCTCTTCTAGTGCCTGGGTTGGTTGTTCCTTTCGTCTGTCTTTTGAATTGCTTCAAGTATTCTCTGAAGGGTTGGTTTTTTCGGACATGTATTCTTGCAAGTGTTTATGTCATGGAATTTTTTTCTCTCTCCTTCAATTTCTTTTTGCTGGTATAGTAACCTGGGTTGGCATCTATTGTCCCTTAACACTGGGAAGATTTGCTTCAGGTTTCTTCTGTTTTCATAGTTTGCATGAGAGTCAGTTGTAATTCTGATAGTTTCCCCTTATAAGTTTCACTTGTTTTTCTCTTGTGGCTTTAAGGATTTTGTCTTTGTTTTGGGTGTCTAGCATTTTAACTATGATGTGGCATGGAGAATTTCTTTTCTGATCTTGTCTGTTTGGAGTTCTATGTGCTTCTTGTATTTGTATTGGTTTGTCCTTTTTTAGTTTGGGGAAGTTTTCATCTATTATTCTGTTGAAGATCTGATCAATACCATTCTCTTGGGATTCTTCTCCTTCCTCTATTCCTATAGAGTGTGAGTGCTGGAAACTAAACCTGAGTCCTCTGGAAGAGCAGCCAGTGCTCTAACTACTGAACCATCTCTCTAGCTCCTATTTCCATCTAATTTTTTTTTTTTTTGTATTTTTTGAGGCAGGGTCTCCCTGTAGCCCCAGCTGGCCTGGAACTCTCTTTGTAGACCAGTCTGGGCTTGAACTCAGAGATCCACCTGCCTCTGCCTCCTGAGTGCTGGGGTTAAAGGTGTGTGCCACCACACCTGGCTCCATCTAAACTAAATCTATTATATTTGGATATACTGTTTCCTTCACTTCTCATCCCACTATCATTTGATCAGTTTTGTCTTAGATTTTTTTTTAAATGCAGCAAACATATAGGTGTGTGTGTGTGTGCGCGTGCATGTATTTGCATTTTACCTCTCTTATGCAAAGATGGTAGATTATACTTTCTCTCACTTTAGTTATTTAATATTTACCAAAGTATGCCCCACCAGTGTACAGATCTTTTTTTTTTGGTGACTGTGCAGTAGCCAATATCTCATGTTTCTAAACTTCTGCAAGCACAGATAATGGTACAGGAATCTGTATATGATACATTTTACTCATGAGGTTCTGGGGTTGAGGTATAAATGCATGCACGACCTTCAAAGATGAAGACTTTCCTTCCAATCACACTGGTTACAGAAGCAGCAGTTTCAGAATGCCTGGCCAACATGACAGGTGAGAATTTCTTTTCATGTGGAGATCAAATTAACCCAGCATTACTCTCTCTTTGCTTCCTGTGCATACTTGGAGCTGTGTCCTCTCAGCTTCCCGTTCTGACCGCCTCCTGCTCTTCCTCTCTACCCTGATGGACTCTTATCCCTGTGGACCTTTAAGCCCAAATAAACTTTCTTCTATAAATTGCCTTGATCATAGTGTTTTATCATAGCAACAGAAAGGTAACCAATACAAGGTCCAACTTCAATTTTGTATGCTTTAAAAAGAACTATTCTTTTATAGGTTGCCTCAAGGATCAGAACATGTATTTTCTAGTTATCAAAGTCTGATATCAAATAGTACCAAGTACAGAAATAAGCTAGCACAGTAAGACTCAGACTGCTATCCCTGGAAAGACCTGCTTACAAGACTGGCCCTTGTGTCTGGGAACTCGGATTTTGCAGGGGTTCCGCATTTTCAAGAAATATTGGCCACGTCACTGTGCTTATACTATTTATTTAAACAACATGATTATGCTGAACAACTGCTTCTCTTCTGAGTGTCTGGGCAGAGTTTATGACCAGCCCCCCAGTACAATGCCTGTACCCAGGGTCTTTGATAAAGCAGCTTCATAGGAGAAGAAAGGTGCCAATTCATTCCTGCTGGTATCAAGCACACCCAGTGTGACCAAGCATACTTCACTAAGAGATGGCCCCTAGTAGTTCACATCTCATTTCTTACCAACTTCACCTATATGCCTTTTCCCTTTGCCGACTTTGTTCCATGTTCTCTTGCCATAATAAATCACAGCCAGGAGAACAACTATCTACTAAGCCATGTTAGTCTTTCTAGTGAATAACTAGCCTGGGTTGAGCGAGGCCAAAACATAAGACATTTTATTCTGTTTGGAAACCGAAGGGTGTTTAGAGTACTTAATCTCCTCTCTATTTATATACTGGTATTGCAATGTAATTATATTTAGTTCTAGTAAACACCACTGTTCTTGTTTTGTTAGATATATGATTATTTTCTTTTGTACTTCTAATCTTTTGTTTAAAATCACTTTTCTTCTAGAAGAAAAATATTCTTTAGTATTTTCTTTAGAATGGATCTACTTCTAAAGAAAGAAGTCTTGTTATTTGAAAATATTTCAAAAAAAAGAAAATATTTCATTATTTTTATTTTATGTGTAGGAGTATAATGTCTGTACATACGTAAGTGCGACCATGTTGTGCAATGCCCATAGAGGATATAAGAGGGTGTCAGATCCCCTGGAACTGTCTACATGTTGCATGCCCAGGAGTAGATTTTACTTCTTAAATTTTATTTATTTATTTATTTAGTTTAATTTAATGTAATTTGTATGAGTACATTGTTTTTAAGTAGTCATCCAATGCCCATGGAGGTGAGAAGACGGCATGACAGCTGTTAGCCCCCATGTGTGTGCTGGAAATTGAGTCTGGGTCCTCTGCAAGAGCAGTCAGTCTTCCTAACTGCAGAGCTGAGCCATCTCTTCAGTCCCCAGACTGAGTTCCTTCTTAATGGGAGGAACTTCAAAGTCACATTGAAAGGGGCAGAAATAGAAAGTAATCATTATGGCTATTTTTGCAAACTTACATACAAGCAGGTTTTAAAAATAACTTTAGATTAAAATATTATTATTACAGAAAAATTTTGAAACATAAATGCTAAATATATGAAATATATTTTGTATAAAAGAACAAAAATGGAGATTTTTTTTGTAATGGGAGTTTGTGATTACTCATTTAACCACATCTGTAATTCCATGTACTTTTCTACTTATTTATTTATTTATTTATTTATTTATTTATTTATTTATATGAATGTGCTGTCTGCATGTAGGTTTGTGCACCTGTGTCATGCAATGGCCCGGAGGTCAGAAGAGGGTGTCGGCTTCCCCTGGAACTGGAGTTAAAGACAGTTCTCAGCAGCCATGTGGATGCTGGGGATCGAACCCAGATCCTCTGCAAGAGCAGTCAGCGCTCTTAACTGCTAGGCCATCTCTCCAGCCCCTCCAAATGTGGACATTGACTATTAACTAGTTATTACTATTTTAGTAGAAATGTAAAGATTTCTAATAATGTATTAGGCTGTTTTAATCAATACAGACATCCCAAATATTAATATGACTTATATCACTGAAGATTAACAAAATAAAACTGAGAGAATAAAAAAAAATAACTTTAGAGTACCCATCAGTGGTTTGGGTATCTGTTACTTAAGCTAATTTTTATTCATATGGCCTTTACTCCCTTGTGACTGGTTATTTTTATTGTACGCTCTTTACAACGTGAACTATTTTGTCCAAAATCAGGGGAATAAATAATTAGAGAGTTGAACTAATATTACTCTATTCCACAGGATTCTTGCCTTAACCTTCTCTTCGTTATCTGGCAGAAGAAATAACTTCAAATCATCTCAATACATTTTTTTAACAAGTTGTGTGTTTCTATTTATTTATTTATTTATTTATTTATTTTTTACTTTTTTTTTGCATTTTTGAGACAGGGTCTCCCTGTAGTTCCAGCTGGCCTGGAGCTCACACTCTGTAGACCAAGCTGGCCTTGAACTCACAGAGATCCACCTGCCTCTGCCTCCCGAGTGCTGGGATTATAGGTGTGTACCACTATGCCCAGCCATCTCAGTACATTTTGAGGGATACATTCTGAAGTTGAGTTACAGCCCCACTTAGAAACTACATGTTTCTGGTTCAAGCTTGTATTAGAGTACAGGCCTTTAGAATCTCAACCCCACTGCTGAGAATTTAGGCAAGACCCCAGTCCTCTGGCAGCAATGCTATTGAGAAGGTGTCTCAAACTCTAAGTTGCTTGCTACTGTGAGTCACTGGGGGTAGGTAGGCATTTGAAGGTCATAGCCTGGATCTGCTTGCTCTTTGTCTCTCTGCTTCACAGTCTGGCCATGATGCAAGATGCTCTGTCATACCACTCCTGCCACCATGAAGCCCCTCTGCCATGTCCACACCATGGTGGATTATATTCTCTGAGACCATGAGCCAAACCAAACCTTTCCTCCTGTAGCATATGGGCAAAGTAACTAATATACTGGGTTTCAGAAAAGCAGTGAGAAAGTAACAAACACACAGGCTTTGCATTAACACTTAACATGGCATATTTGTTTTTAAATTTAATATTACTGTTTTACTATATTATTAACTGTTTTAACTTAAAAAAAAGAAACTACAGGATCTTTAAGTTATGTTAAATATAAAAGGATATGCTATCCTGGTTTACCTCTGGACTGCTTGTCTATTCCTAATGGGAAGCAGAGTTTCTCAGAAAGGATGAGGTCATCTCCACAATGGTGCTGATAGACAAGCCATTCAGAAAGCCTTTATGATTCATTCTCACTTCCTGAAGAGCATCTATAATGTGGTCTCTATACAAACGGAGAACACACATAAGCATTTCTGTTACCAAAGGCTCATGTTTTGAACAAGGCTAGATTAGATTTTATCTTCACATAAAAGCCTAAAGTCAGTTACAATATAACTTTAGTTATTACCTGCTGACCTCTGGATGGAGTTCAGCCAGCCTCTTCATGATCTTGGTAAAGCTACGAAGGTTCAATGTATTTGGAGGTATGAACTGAACAGGAATCTCAGGCAGTATCTGAACAGATTCAATTTGTTTACAATTTTTCTTGTCAGGCTAAATGAAAGAACAGAATAAATAAAACTGTTAAAAACATGAGAAAAAGTGGTACAGGAAGCTTCTAGCAAGGTGAGAGGACTTGGAGTATTTACCAAAGACAGTAACAGAAGTTTCTTAATTCACATTCTTACACCTAGAGCTCAGAGCATGTTCTCTTTACACTTTGCTCTGCTAACCACATGGTCCACAATCACAGATTACTGGACCAAAGAGTATTGTTTCTAGACTAATGAACACCAACATTACAGGCTGTGTCAAACAGATTTCCTGCCAATGGAATTGGAACATGAAGCAAATGAATTAAGTCAAAGATTCACAAGGCTTACTGAAATCACTGTAACTAGAATTAAGCCAAATAAAGGGAAGTAGAGAACCAAGCCAGGAGCAGAGAAAACTAGCCTGAAGAGAGAAGCAGTGTTAGAGAGAAGGGCACAGATGTGCAGTGACAAAACTCCTGTACACCCAGGGGAGGACCACAGTTCCCAAACCTCCACCTCGGCTCCCAAAATACCATGTTTCCTTTTCTCCTACTCTGAATTCAAGCTATGTACTTAAAATCCATCCTAAGCATGAGGTGTCAGTGAAATGAAGGGAGAAATTTTTTCTTTGTTTCAATTGACTTTTTAAAAATTTGTATTCTTTTTTTAAGTTGAACTTTAGAGTACACATAGCCTCAAAGTAACATAAATGAAATTTGTGATACAAAAAAAGCATTAAAGGGGCTGGAGAGATGGCCTAGCGGTTAGGAGCGCCGACCACTCTTGCAGAGGACCCGGGTTCGATCCCCAGCACCCACATGGCGGCGGAGAACCGTCTGAAACTCCAATTCCAGGAGAACTCCAGTTCCAGGGGAATCCGACACCCTCTTCTGACCTCCACAGCATTGCACGACATGGGTGCACAGACCTGCATGCAGACAGTACATTCATACACATATAGAAATAAATAAAATTTAAAAAATATAAAAAAGCATTAAAATACAGTGATACTTTAACATGGAAATTCCAATAGCTTTTTCTTCAACTTGTATTGCATGAAGGGAGAATTTTAAAAGGGATGATATGATGGGAAATGTCACAAAAGCCAGGTGGTCAAGAAGGAAGCAGGCAGAGGAAAGATATCCAGAAAGGGCCAGTGCCGATGGACAGAACAGTTTACATAAACATTTAGAGAATGAAGTCAGATTATTAGGACAAAGAGAAGCAGAGACAGTGGGTACAAACGACTTCATTCAGAAGTTTGACAATAAAAACAGGACAAACAAGGGTAAGTTCAAAGTGTTGCACATAAAAATCCTGCCAGGGTGAAAGTAGAGAAGAAAGGTCTGACTAGAAATGCAGTCACTCATGCTATATAAAAGGAACTAGGGGGGCTGGAGAGATGCCCTAGTGGTTAAGAGCACCGACTACTCTTGCAGAGGACCCGGGTTTGATCCCCAGCACCCACATAGCGGCTGAGAACTGTCTTTAACTCCAGTTCCAGGGGAATCCGACGCCCTCTTCTAACCTCTGTGGCATTGCACAACACAGGTGCACCAACCTGCATGCAGACAGTACATTCATACACATACAAAAATAAATAAAAATTAAAAAATTAAAATAAAAGGAACTAGGGGATGGTTGGAAAGGGGACACAGAGGAATACATTTATATAGTATAGGAGAATTTTTTTTTTTAGTGCTGGGACACTTTGATTTTAGTGGCGGATACTTGCCTAAATGCACATATCTAAGATTGTGAATATCAAAATATCAGTGAATCTTACTATACATAAAAATACTGTGGACTGCTTACTGGGTACCAGGTATTTTTGATAAGCAAAATTTTATCATATTCTAGGAGGCATTTAATATCTCAAGAAGATAAAGGTGAGGGTTATGAAAACAAAACAGCCACTTCTTGTGATTTTAAGAAGTATGAAGTATGCCAGGTGTAAAGGAGCATGCCTTTAATTCCAGCACTTGGGAGGCAGAGGCAGGCAATCTCTGTGAGTTCCAGGCCAACCTGGTCTACATAGTGAATTCCTGGCTAGCTAGGGCAGGGCTGCAGGAGACCCTATTTCAAAAATTTTTTTAAAGTATGAGGTAAAGCTGCCCAGGGGGGTGGGAAATAAAGAATAATGACTTATAGTGCTCTATTCAATAAGAAAAACACAAAAAGCCTGTAAAGGATGGCAAAGAACCTAGTAAAAAAGAATGAATTTCTCTCTGGCCAGATTTGGAAGTAGCTAGATTTCTCCTCTAGATGAGCTATAGCTGGTCAAAAGCAGGTTAGGATGGACCCCAGATTTGAAAAATAAAGGATGGGTGTGGTGCTGCATGCCTTTAATCCCAGCACTCAGGTGACAGAGACAGGTGGATCTTTTTGTGAATTAGAGGCCAATCTGTTCTACATAGCGAGTTTCAGGACAGTCAGTGCTACAGTGAAACCCTATCTCAGAAAGACAATGACCCCCCCAACAAAACAAACACAAAAAACCACCTTGATTGATCTGTCATCCCTACCAAAAGATGCCGTATACTAGACCACTTGTGATCAATTAAAAACTAACCTGATGATCCAAAGAAGAAAATTCACTGTCTTGCTCAGATTCCAGTTGTCTTGGTCTAGTTTTGGGCACTCGAGAAACAGAGGAGTTTGAAATGCCTTCTTTATTGGTGTTTTTCTCCAAATGATTCAAATGAACTGCATTCCCATTTTTGGCCCAAAGTGGTGATGTGTATTCTCCAGGAGTTTTCACAAGTTGCACATTTACTGATTTCCCATTTATTTCTATACCATTCATTTCTTTCGCAGCCATCTTTGCATCATTGTTGTTTGTAAAAGCAAGAGATGCATACCTAAAGCATAAAAACAGAGCACCAGATGGTTCTTTGTTACTGACTTTAAATTAATGCAAACTTAATTTTGTAACTACTGGCTAAAACACCTTTCACAAGAATATCTGCTCTTAAAAATAAAAAGGTGTTCATAGTTAAGTGGAATATTTATTTAGGATAACTAAACACAAATGAAAGATGGGAAATAAGATAAATCTGTACAAATTATGCATTACTATTGTATACTAAAATCTATTCTATTAAATTGCAAACTTGATACATGACACATTTGAACAGATTTTTGGTCTAAGGGCAAGTGCTATACATACTAAAAATTAAAGCTGATTTTTATATACAAATACAAACTCTAAATGGCTCAAGGCCTAAATGTTAGAGGCAAATTTTAAACATTTAGCCAAATATATGAAAATGTGTTAATAGAAAATATGAAAGTAAAAAGGTAGAAAATCTAATCGGAATTTTAATAATATAGTTGTGCCAGAACTATCCCTATTAAACCAACATCCTTGGAGAGTGTGAATGGAAGTATGTGCACCAAACCATAAGCAGCTGTTTTCAAATGATGGGACTAAGGCTACAACTTTACAATCTCCTTCTATTTTTCCATTTAATTGTAGTTTCTAAATTTATACAGAGTGCATAATTAAATTTAAAATATTTAATATGTGCGTAATGCCCAAGGAGGTCAGAAGAGGGCATCAGATCCCCTGGAACTGGAGTTACAGATGATTCTTAGCCACCATGTAGGTGCTGGGAAAATTGAACCTGGGTCCTCTGCAAAAGCAGCCAGTGCTCTTTTGCTAAGCCATTTCTCCAACTCCAGAATGCATATTTTAAAGAAGAAAAAAACCTTCATGAGGTTTTTGGTTTTTTTTAAGGATTCAAAAGGATAGCAAGAAAACTGTATGAAATATAATACTTCTAGGGATCACAATACTAATTTAACATAAAGAAATACACTATCATCATGTTAATGGGTCACATACAAGCACATGACATAGGTGACTACAGTGAAGGCGAATACCTGTTGTAGCAAATTTCATCCCCAACTACAAGCAAAATTCTTTAACTGATGTTTTTATCTCTGAAGTAGCTACCATCTTCATGAAAAAAAAAAAAACCAGAAAAGCATCTGCATAAAGTTATCATCATTGAAACTTCTGAATGACCTGTAAATGTCAGAGTAGCAAAATATAAGCTGTATCGTGTGTGTGTGTGTGTGTGTGTGTGTGTGTGTGTATGTATGAGACAGAAAGAGAGAGAAAGAGAGAGAGAGAGAGAGAGGTAGTCACACTCACCTAAAAATATAAAAGCTTAAAAAGTAATTAAAACCAGAAATAATAAAGTAGAGCATCATTTTATGAGCCAGGCTTTCTATGGCTTTACGCCTAGGGAATTTACATTCAAGATACAGTAGTTTCCTAACAACACAAAGAGGATAAACACAGAAGAGGCCAAGTAACTTGCTCAAATTCATTCATGAAGTCACTGGGGACTCAACCAGTCATGTTGAAATGGCATGTAAGTAGGCAAAGTAAATAAAAACCAACAACCTCCTGCATACCACAAAGACATGAAAAGTATACAGGAAGAGAACATGGTGCTGGTACATGGCCCTCATCTCAATGCTCAGGAGTCTGAAACAGGATTGTTAACAGTCTGGACTATACAACAAAACCCAATCTCAGGAAAAAAGTACAGACAGAAAGATCTGAGCAAAATTCCAGTCAGTTACAGCAGTTTGTTGTTTTGTGCGAATGATCGCATTAGCCAGGGGCTCCCCTGTGGGACACCTGCTGCACAGCAGACATACACAGTGAACACTAAAGAATGTGGGAAACATACCTGTAATTAGTAGGAGAATCATAAATAGAAATTTCAGAAACTTGGTATTTCTGGAAATGAGACCTTAAATCAGCCTAAAAGAATAAAAATAAAATTTTGTGAAAGACAGAAAAAAAAATCACAGTTACTAATAAATTTGAAAATGAACCCCCCCAGAAGATCCTGGGAATACCTGAGATACTGAAGAGCAAAGACCACCAACGTGTATCAAAAAGCCTTTATCTCTTGGCAACAGTTCAACATTCTTCATTTCTGCTTATGGAAAAATATACAATGGAAATGCCCACTGTGATATCATTATTTTAAAGAATAATGTTAGTATTAAACATTTAATTTTCTTTCTAATTACAAAATTTACTGACTAATTTATTGTTCATGTGTGGACAGGTGCAAGCAACGGTGCATTTGTATGGAGGTCAGAGGGTAACTTTTGGGAATTGGGTCTCTCCTTCTGGGGACTGAACTCAGGTCATAAGGCTTGGTGAGAAGTGCCTTTAACTGCTGAGTTATCTCTCTGGCAATAAAAAAGCAAGATGCCTAAGCAGTGAAGGCTATCAAGCCTGACCATCCAAGTTTGAGCATCAGGATCCTTGTGGTGGAAGGAGAAAACCGGCTCTTGCAAGTTACATTCTGACCTCCACACATGCCTACATGTAGGCCCATAACACACATAAAAAATAAAGTTAGAGCCGGGCGTGGTGGCGCACGCCTTTAGTCCTAGCACTTGGGAGGCAGAGGCAGGTGGATCTTTGTGAGTTCAAGGCCAGCCTGGTCTACAGAGTGAGTTCCAGGGCAGCTGGGGCTACAGGGAGACCCTGTCTCAAAAAGACCAAAAAAATAAAAAATAAAAAAAAATAAAGTTAGAGAGCAGTGGTTGGACCCAGACCAGGTGAGCTGCAGGGACTGCACCACGTCTGGTAGGGGATTGTGGGAAGGAGAAGCTAGGCCCACCAGGAACACAAGGGGCGGAGTCTGAGTGGACCAGCGGTTCCTGTGGACTGGGAAAGGTGTCCCAGAAGGCGTTGGGAGCTAGGAGCAGAGGCCCAAACCCAGAGTGCAGGGCAAGTATTTGGCAGCAGGTTAAGTGCTACTTGTGCTCCAGCTAGGGCCGGAGTCTGAGTGGACCAGCTGGTCCCATGGACTGGGAAAGGTGTCCTGGAAGGTCTTGGGAGCTAGGAGCTGAGGCTCAAACACAGAGGGTAGGGCAGCCTAAGCCAGCAACCCCCCCACAACTGGAACCCCCTAGAACCTAGACAAGTCAACACTCCATTCATAAAGAGAATATAACAAAGACACCCAAAGGAATCAAGGAAAGCAATCCTTCAACAAAGTGAAGAGGCATTCAAAATTCGCATCAGAATACAGGCAAAAAGCTAACTGCATGCCGAGAGCACAACGTAAGGTAAGAACAATATGGGAAAAGCACAGAACAACTCCACACCAAACTCTACGGAGCCAGTGGAGGACCCCTACAATGGGATTTTTGTAGAGATAACCCAGGACACAGATCCCAAAATAACAATCACAGATATATTCAAAGAAATCATAAAACTAAGGGGAGAGAATGAAAAACTCAGAAAGGACCTAGAGGAAGACAAGGACAAACTTCAGAAAGAACTAAAAGGAGAAAATGACAGATTCCAAAAAGAGCTAGAGGAATAAAATGACAAACTCTGGAAGGAAGTGGAAACACTGAAAAGATCCCATGCTGAAATAAAAAAGGAAACCAACGAGTTACAAGAAAAGTTTGAGAAGCTCCAAAAGGAAATGGAAATAGTAAGGAAAACACAGGAAGAAAAAAAAACAAGGAAATTGAACAGTCATCCAATCAAGAGGAAAGAATGGGAAAAAGCCTCAGAAGCAGAATGGAGGAAGCAGAAAAAAGAATATCAGACCTAGAAGACAACACAGAACAACTACAAAGCTCAAGTAAAGACTATGAAAAATTTAAAAATACACAAGAGTGGAACAACCAAGAAATGTGGGACATTATGAAAAGATCAAACCTCCGCATCATAGGGATAGAGGAAGGAGAAGAATCCCAAGAAAATGGTATTGACCAGATTGTCAACAAAATAATAGAGGAAAATTTCCCCAAACTAAAAAAAGACAAACCCATGCAAATACAAGAAGCAAGCAGAACATCAAATAGACTAGACCAGAAAAGAAACTCCCCTCACCATATTGTAGTTAAAATGCTAGATACCCAAAACAAAGACAAAATTCTGAAAGCCAAAAGAGAAAAACACGTTACAAAGGAAAACCTATCAGAATCACAGCTGACTTTTCAGCACAAACCATGAAAGCAAGAAGAACATGGACCAAAGCATTCCCACTGCTAAAGGACTATGGATGCCAACCCAGGTTACTATACCCAGCAAAAATATCGATTCTAGTTGAAGGAAAGAGAAAAATCTTCCATGACATAAACAAGATGAAAGAATACATGTTTGGAAAGCCAACCCTTCAGAGAATGCTTGAAACAATTCAAAGGACAAAGGAGGGGAGCAACTACCCCCAGGCACCTTGAAAGAAAAAATTTTAATAAAAACAGAAATGCAGAGGTAGAAACCTACACAAAAAGTGCAAACGTATAATAAGATGAAAGGAAGCAACATATACCTCTCAATTATAACCTTAAATATCAATGAGCTAAACTCCCCAATGAAAAGACATAGACTGGGAGAATGGATTAGGAAACAGAACCCATCAATATGCTGTCTACAAGAAACCCATCTCACCCTTAAGGATAGGCATCAACTTAAAGTGAAAGGATGGTGTCCTTTCTTTACTTGAATGAGTGTCCCCCATAGGCTTTAAGTATTCACACATTTTGTCTCCAGTTGGTGGCACTGTTCTTGGAGGTCTTAGAAAGTGTGGCCATGCTAGAGGAAGTATGTCCTTGGGGCAGGCTTAGTGAGTTTAACAAGGCTTGTGGTCTCCAGTCGTGCTCTCTGCTTCCTGTGACCTTTGTGAGATGTGACCCTTGGCTTGCTGCTCCAGCCGCCATGCCTCCTGCCACAATGGACTCTAATTCCCTGGAACCGCCAATCATAAGCTCAAATAAACTCTTCCTTTTATTAAGGTTCTTTGGTCAATGTGTTTTTTTTTTTTTTTTTTTTTTTGGTCTTTTCGAGACAGGGTCTCCCTGTAGTCCCAGCTGTCCTGGAACTCACTCTGTAGACCAGGCTGGCCTTGAACTCAGAAAGATCCACCTGCCTCTGCCTCCCAAGTGCTAGGATTAAAGGCGTGCGCCACCACGCCTGGCTGGTCATGGTGTTTTATCACAGCAACAGAAAAGTGACTAACACAGATGGAAAAAAATATTCCAAGCAAATGGTACTAAAAAGAAAGCAGGAGTTGCTATCCTAATATCGCATAAAATAGACTTCAAAGTAGAAGCAATTAGAAGAGACAAGGAGGGCCATTATATCCTTATCAAAGGGAAAATTAACCATGAAGACTTCACAATCATGAATATATATGCACCAAACTCTGGTAAACTTTGTAAATACAACTCTACAGGACCTCAAGGCACAGATTAACCCCAACACACTCACAGTAGGGAACTTTAATACCCCACTAAGTTCTTTGGACAGATCAACTGGACAAAGAATAAACAGAGAAACATCCGAACTGAACAATACAATAAAGGAAATGGACCTCACAGAAATCTTCCGAGAATCCCACCCAAGCACCAGAGAATATACTTTCTACTCAGCACCCCATGGAACATTCTCCAAAATTGACCACATACTTGGACACAGGAAAAAAAAACCTCAACAAATACAAAAAAAAATTGAAATAATTTCATGCATTCTATCAGATCATAGCGCAATAAAGCTCAATATCAACACTGGGATAAGCCCTGCTCCCTACATGAACACATGGAGACTAAACAACACACTCCTGAATAATGAATGGGTCAAGGAGGAAATAAAAAAAGAAATAAAAGCATTCCTTGAACTAAATGACAATGACAATATAACACAACAAAACCTATGGAACACTTTAAAAGCAGTCCTAAGAGGGAAGTTTATAGCCCTGGGTGCCTATATAAAAAAACAAAACAAAGAGCACAGATAAATGAACTAACACTGAAGCTAAGAACACTGCAAAGACAACAACAAATAAACCCTAAACGCAACAGACAGGAAGAAATAACAAAAATCAGAGCACAAAGCAATGAAATAGAAACAAAGAAAACAATACAAAAAAAATCGATGAAACCAAAAGTTGGTTCTTTGAGAGAATAAACAAGATAGACAGACCCCTAGCCCAGTTAACCAAAAAGAAAGAGCAACTCCAAATCAATAGAATTCAGGATGAAAGGGGAAATATCACTACAGACAGTGAAAAGATCCAGAAAAATCATACAGGAATACTTAAAAAACCTATACTCTACTAAATTTGAAAACCTAAGAGAAATGGATGAATATCTGCAGTCCAGGGAATCACCAAAGCTAAACCAAGAGGAGATTGACAGCTTAAGCAGACTCATAACATATGAAGAAATTGAAAATGTAATAAGAGACCTCCAACTAAAAAAAGCCCGGGTCCAGATGGTTTCATAGCAGAATTCTATAAAACATTTAAAGAGGACTTACAACCATTATTACTAAAACTGTTCAGAAGGATACAAGCAGAGGAAAATCTCCCAAATTCCTTCTATGAAGCCAACATTACTCTAATACTAAAACCAGGTAGGATGCAACCAAAAAAGAGAACTACAGACCGATCTCATTAATAAACTCAGATGCAAAAATTCTCAATAAAATACTCGTAATCCATATACAGATCCACATCAAAAAGATCATTCACCACGATCAAGTTGGATTCATACCAGAGATGCAGGGATGGTTCAACATATGAAAATCAATAAATATCATAAAACACATAAATGGACTGAAGGACAAAAACCACACCATCATCTCAATCAATGCAGAAAAGGCCTTTGACAAAATCCAGCATCCCTTCATGATTAAAGTCTTAGAGGGAATTGTCCTGGAAGGATTATTCCTCAACATAAAGCCTTATACAAGAAACCCACAGCCAGCATCATCCTAAATGGAGAAAAGTTAGAAGGATTCCCTATAAAGGTAAGAACCTGGCAAGGCTGCCCCTTGTCACCACTCCTCTTCAATATAGTGCTTGAAACACTGGCTAGGGCAATAAGGCAAGAAAAGGCAATTAAAGGAATACTAATTGGAAAAGAGGAAGTCAAACTATCCCTTTTTGCAGACGATATGATAGTTTACCTAAGGGATGCTAAAAACTCCACAGGAAAACTCCTAGAAACAATTAAAAGTTTCAGTAAAGTAGCGGGTTACAAAATTAACCTAAAAAAATCAGTAGCCTTTCTTTATATCAACAACAAGCAACTGAAGAAGGAATACAAGGAGTCCTTCCCACTCACAATAGCCTCAAAACCAATACAATACCTAGGAATAAACCTAACCAAAACTACCAAAGATCTCTACAACAAAAATTATAAGCTCCTGAAGAAGGAGATTTAAGAAGACATCAGAAGATGGAAAGACCTCCCATGCTCATGAATTGGAAAAATAAACATAGTGAAAATGTCCATTTTACCCAAATTGATATACAGATTCAATGCAATCCCAATTAAAATCCCAAGGACATTCTTCACAGGCTTGGAAAAAAAATTCTTAAATTCATATGGAACAACAAATGACACCAAATAGCCAAAGCAACCATGAGTGAAAAGAGCAATACAGGGGGAATTTCTATACCAGACATCCAACTATACTACAGGGCTATAATCATAAAAACAGCCTGGTACTGACACAAAAAACAGACCGGTAGACCAATGGAACAAAACTGAAGATCTAAACTTGAGGACATACAATTTCAGCCACCTCATATTTGACAAGGGGGCCAAAAAGACTCAGTGGAGGACAGACAGCATCTTCAGCAAATGGTGTTGGCAAAACTGGATTACCACTTGTAGAAAAATAAAATTAAACCCCTATCTCTCATCCTGTACAAAAATCAACTCCAGATGGATCAAAGACCTCAATGTGAAACCCAAAACTCTAAAGGTGACAGAAGAAAAGGTTGGCAGAAACTTACAAGACATGGGTGTAGGAAAAGACTTTCTAAATCAGACAGCAGCTGCTCAGGAAATAAGGTCCACGATTGACAAGTGGGACCTTATTAAACACAAAAGTTTCTGTACGTCAAAACAAACAGTCAGGGAAGTGATGAGAAAACCCACAGAGTGGGAGGAAACCTTCACTG
>VZQC01014993.1:1102609-1135109 GCA_009823505.1 Rhizomys pruinosus
CCCCCCCCCCAAAAGGTAAAGGCTTCTTGCCTGTAAACTGGGATACCTGCAAGAAGAGAGGCAATAAGGCCCTGCTGTCGAAGACCTCATGTAAGCATGGGAAAGATGTATTGAGACCGCATTTGCAGGTGTACAGTTGGTCTCTGGAATATCAGAGAGTGTTACCAAAGGCCACTAAACCAATAAAGCAAATATAGGTCTCCTTGAGTCAAGCAACACTCCTCCATCAGCACCAGCTACACCTCACCTGCCTGGAAATACTGTGCAGCAGTGGCAGCCATATGCCCATATATCCCAAATCAAATTGGCTATTACCTCTCTCCTTGGAGGAATAACCCATGGCTGATGCCACAAGCTTACATCCTCTAGTGGTTAGGAGATGTTATAAGCCACAGTAAGACCCTGTCACATTTTACAGGAAGAAAATGTAATTCATAGATTAACATACTATCCAAACATCTGTGTCTATACCAAAGTAACCTACCATAACAATTAGTACTGTTTAAATACCTATATATCTAAATGTCTGTGCTTCATTAGTAGGACTGAAAGGTTATTCCTGGACAAACTGTCAGCCCGTGAAAGGAAACAGCCAGAATTGACCAGAGTCCAAATCACTTTTCCAGAGAAAGTAGACTGTTTTGCTTCTCGTCCACCTGTGCCCCTTTTCTAAGCCTATTGAACAATCTGTGGAAGAGGGGGCGTGGTAGAATGTAAGGGCTGTGATTGGGGTGAATGGTGAAACTACAGCAATATAGACTGGACGCTTATTTGATCAACTTGATTGAACATACAAGCCCCCCAGCTGGATGGTGGGACCCTTGGGCTGTGTGAGTTTGGGCACAATTGCTTGCAAATTGGTTTTACATGAACAATGCTTGTACTCATAAATTATTAGTTATTGTGAAAAAATGAAAAAAATAAATAAAATATTTTTTAAAAAAATGAAAAAAAAATAAGAAGAAGAGTAGTTGAAGTTGGAGTGGGAAGTGATGGAGGGTCAGACAGAGCTGAGGGTGTGGAGATGACCAAGATACATCATGTACACATACAAAATTCTCAAAGATTAAACAAAAATGTGTATTTAAAAACATAAAAAAAATTCATATGGAACAACGAAAGACCCCGAATAGCCAAAGCAACCCTGAGTGAAAAGAGCAATACAGGCTGGATTTCAATACCAGATATCAAACTATACTACAGGGCTATAATCATAAAATCAGCCTGGTACTGGCACAAAAACAGACCAGGAGACCAATGGAACAAAACTGAAGATCCAAATCTGAGCACATACAATTTCATCCATCTCATATTTGACAAGGGGGCCAAAAAGACTCAGTGGAGGAAAGACAGTATCTTCAGCAAATGGTGTTGGCAAAACTGGGATCACCACTTGTAGAAAAATAAAATTAAACCCCTACCTCTCACTCTGTACAAAAATCAATTCCAAATGGATCAAAGACCTCAACGTGAAACCCCAAACTCTGGAGGAGATAGAAAAAAAAACTTGGCAGCAGACTACAAGACATAGGCGTAGGGAAAGACTTTCTAAATCAGACAGCAGCTGCTCAGGAAATAAGGTCGACAATTGACAAATGGGACCTTATTAAACTCAAAAGTTTCTGTACAGCAAAAGAAACAGTCAGGAAAGTGAAGAGAAAACCCACAGAGTGGGAGGAAACCTTCACTGCTGATACATCTGACAGAGCATTAACCTCCAGAATATATAAACTATTCAAAAAACGAAGAAAACAAGTGATTCACTCAAAAGATGGAGCAAAGAGCTGAGCAGAGGCTTCACAAGTGAGGAAATAGAGATGGCTGAGAAACATCTTAAAAAGTGTTCAACATCACTAATAATTAAGGAAATGCAAATTAAAGCCACTTTAAGATACCATCTCACCTGGATAAGGCTGGTAAGGATCAAAACAAATGATACTAAATGCTGGAGAGGGTGTGGGGAAAGGGGAACACTCATCTACTGCTGGTGGGAATGCAAACTTGTACAACCACTATGGAAAGCAGTATGGAGAACCCTTAAAAGACTCAAAATGAGCCTACCTCCTGACCCAGCTATACCACTTCTGGGAATATATCCACCAGACTCTTCATACCACAGAGATACATGTACAGCCATGTTCATCGCAGCTCTCTTCACAATAGCAAAGAACTGGAACCAACCGAAATGCCCCTCAACTGACGAGTGGATAGAGAAAATGTGCTACATCTACACAATGGAGTTCTATGCAGTGGTAAAGAAAGATGACATCATGAAATTTTCAGGTAAATGGATAGACCTGGAAGAAATTATCTTAAGTGAAGTAACACAGTCCCAGAAAAACAAACGACGAATTGTATCCCTCATCTGTGGATGCTAGCACCAATAACCCAGTTGTAAATATTCCTTGTGGGGAGTGATGCATATTGGAAAGAACAACAACAACAACAGAAAAGACTGCAACAAAGGACTAAAACGGTGAATCTGGTGGGGTGGGAGAGTTGGGAGGGGGGCACGGGTCTACATTAGATTAATGTATAGTTGATTGATGTGAGTTTAACAGGTATCCAAAATTTGCCCAAATTTTGTCTACATATTATATGCTACTCTAGTTCTTAGTAAAAGTAAAAATGTCTAAGAATACATACACAGCTGGGCATGGTTGCACATACCTTTAATTCCAACACTCAGAGGAAGAAACAGGTGGATTTCTGTGAGTCTAAGGCCAGCTTGGTCTACAACTTACATAGTAAATTCCAAGCCAGCTGAAGCTACAGGGCAACCCTGTCTCAAAAAGACCTTAAAAAAGAAAGGACAAAAAGAGAAAAGAGTACAATACATATACAAATCCAAACCACCTAAGACACTTGTAGAATTCTGCTGTACCCAGAAAATTACTAGTGACTTGGAGTCATCTTCTACTGATTTACAATGACCAGTTTTGACAAAAAGCTTAGTAAAACAAATGAAAGTCTTCTAAATTAAAATGATATCTTAACCCGTCATGGAAAATAAAACCTGAGCATAGTCCTACTTCAACTGTTTGTGCTATTCTAGATTATGCCAGAGTTTCTATTGGTAATCAAGTCTTACTTTAAGTAATCATCATATAGCAACATTCCTGTATCTAGAGATCCTGTGGCCCCCAAGCTGCTCCCATAGTCCTACTTCAACTGTTTGTGCTATTCTAGATTATGCCAGAGTTTCTATTGGTAATCAAGTCTTACTTTAAGTAATCATCATATAGCAACATTCCAGTATCTAGAGATCCTGTGGCCCCCAAGCTGCTCCTAGAGAACAGGCCAGAAGAGTTAGGAGGAGCATCAACACTGTGATACATACTAATGACATTAGTGAGGAAAAGCTCATGAGACATGAAAATATCATACAAAACAGAAGAAAATTAGAGCAATATTGGCTGTATTTAAAAAAGACAGTACTCATGAAAATGAAGGAATGCTATAAGTTATAGTGCATGTCAGTGATGGAGTTCACCAAGAGCTAGTTCAACTCTTTTTTTGTTAATTTTATTTATTTATTTATTTATGTGTATGAATGTACTGTCTGCATGTAGGTTTGTGCACCCATGTCGTGCAATGCCTCGGAGGTCAGAAGAGGGTGTCAGGTTCCCCTGGAACTGGAGTTCTCCTGGAATTGGAGTTACAGACGGTTCTCAGCCGCCATGTGGGTTCTGGGGATCGAACCCGGGTCCTCTGCAAGAGCAGTCGGTGCTCTTAACTGCTAGGCCATCTCTCCAGCCCCAAGAAGTTCAACTTCTAAGTGGTGCTCTGCAAACCTCAGGCACTGGACTCACACATCCTGAGACATTAAAAAATAATCAGAATATCCCAGCTCCTTGAAGACATTCTGCATACACAACTTTATTACACTGGGAGAAAAGATACTAGGGTGTGATTTTTTCTTGAACTATCAAAATATAGGATAAACACAAGTCTGCATGGATGTAGCAAAATACTGGGTTTTATATTTGGGCTGGTCCTCAATATGCAACCCACATAATCAGATGCTAACCACTGGAGTGTGCTAATCAGCATGCATACCTGATTTCTTCAAGCTCAAGCAGGGAGCCAACTATTTCAATGCACTTTAATGTTTGATAAAGATTTTGATAATATGGTAGGTAAGAAGAAAAACTTTTTCCAAAATTATCTTTAGAGAGATATATTATGTCACTAATAAGGACAAATTAGAACAAAGTGCTTCTCATTTCCAGAAGCATCAAACTATTTCTAAGAAATACTAGTAATCCTTTTCTTTTTAGTTGAACAGCCTAAATTTGAGAAACTTTTTTGAAGTATGCTTTAAGAAATATAATAGAAAAAAAGGACTGTGCACAGCTATGGTCTGAAAATTACAAAGATTATCAATGTGTAAAGCACTGCATACCAGTTTTCTAGTTCACTACCCACAGGGAGTTCTAACAAATTCCATGCAATAAAATGTTCTTCATAGTTCAAATTATGAATAAATTTGTCATTAAATTTTTGAGAGATTTAATTTAAAAGAAGATAGTATTGTTTACTAATTCCAAATTTATGAAGGAAAAAAGAAATGTTCCTAGATAACATTATTCAGTGACTACTAGGCCATGGTCAGAACACTTCCCTTAACAAACACCTAAGTTTTAACTTTACTTAAGTTGAATGAATTTACAAAATTTGAAAATAAGAATAGTAGTAATCTAATTTCTTAAGAAGCTTAAATCTTGGGGCTGGAGAGATGGCCTAGCGGTTAAGAGCGCCGACTGCTCTTACAGAGGACCCGGGTTCGATCCCCAGCACCCACATGGCGGCCGAGAGCCGTCTGAAACTCCAATTCCAGGAGAACTCCAGTTCCAGGGGAATCCGAGACCCTCTTCTGACCTCCGCGGCATTGCACGACACGGGTGCACAAACCTGCATGCAGACAGTACATTGATACACATACCGAAATAAATAAAAAAAAAAGAAGAAAAAAAAAAAAGAAGCTTAAATCTTGCTCATTTGTGGAATTTTTTCCAGGTGTTTCATAAATTGATCAGGTAGTACAAAAGATATACACTAATCTCACCTCAGCCATGAGAACCATAAACTAGTCAATACCAAGTACCAGCTGGCCTACACATTTCTAAACTACAGTCCCCATAAAAGTACAGAAATTAATTTAACTTTGTCGTGCCTACTATCTTAAATTACTAAATCTCTCGCACACATACACACACAAAATTGTCCAAAGGAAGACAAGAACTCTAAAAGTCTGTTACAATATGAAGCATGGCTGAAGATGGAATTCCTGGTGAAAATTCCTGGACTATGCTTTCACACAATGACAACAGCCCCATTCCCAGAAGCAGTACAAAGTCCACACCAGAAATTTTATGACTCCAAGTGAACTAAAACAGCGCACTCCGGAGCTGATCAGCAACTTCACTGAACTGAAAGCAAGAGAGGCAGAGAGCATCAATTGTTTGCAAGCAAAGAAGCATTGTTCCCGGTACTTAATACTATTAAGTACCCCAGTGTGGCTATTATTGTTCTCTTTCAAATGCAACAAAGGGAACTATTCATATCTCCTCTTGATGTACTGAAAAACTTATTTTTAAACTTTTCTAAAGGATAAAATTTACCATCTAAATCTTGCTCATTTCTAGATTTTTGTTGTTGTTTCATAAGTTGACTAAGTGCCACAAAAGATGAACATGGCCTTACCTTGGGCACAAAAACTATTAAATAGTCAGTACTAGATGAACTACACTTTCTAAATTACAGTCACAATAAAAATAAGGAAATTAATTTCATTTGACTCTTTGAAATAAGGAGTTCAGCCATTTGGGGCTGAGGGTCCACTATAGTTCTTTCTACCTACTTAGACAAGTAGTTAAAAGCCAGGTGTAGATAATAATATTTTGCTTAAAAAATACCAATGTAATTGTGCATATAAGTCCATGAGTCCAACTTAAAATCTTATTGTCACATTGTATATTTCTCAAGAAAACCACTTCTGAGCTGGGGGAGATTGGGAAGATTGGCTCAGTGGAGGACTTGCTTTCCCCTGCAAAGCAGTTTGGGTTCCAAGCCAGGTGGGTGAGGAGGCATTTAGGAGTCAAAGAGAATTTCAAGAACAAGCTGGTTAGTCAGACTAGCCAAATTGCAAGCACTGTGTTCAACAAGAGACCCTGACTCAGTAAATAAAGTATGGAGCAATTGAGGACAACAAACAATGTCAACCTCTAGCCTTCACACATGTGTACACACACCTACCCACACACATGTGTAACTGCACACATGAATGCTGACATACATGCAAACATGCATACACACGTACATACATACAAGAAAAGAGAAAGACCATTGGTGCCTCACTCACTCATCCCTGGTCTACCCTAGAGTCACCTAAGAACAGTGGCCAAAATTTGTCAAAAGTCTCTGTGTAGGGCCATGGTTTATGTAGGAATATGTCTGCTGCCTTCTCTCCTGGTCTTTGGTCTTGTCTATTTTACTTCTCTATCTCGACTAAGCTCTTGCCTTCGTGTTCTCTCCACCCTCTTGTCTTCAGAATTGAGACCCCTAACTGTTCAGCCTCCCGGCTCACATCTTAGGCACCCCTGCACTGCTGTAATAGTCTTCTAACTTATGTCCCTACTTTTGGAGTTGCCTCTGTGACCATTCTCTATACAGTACACAATGTGATTTATTACAAAGCTAAATAAAGCTATTGTCAGTCTCTTGCTTAAAATTTTCTAATGGGGCTTGAGAGATGGCTCAGCAGTTAAAAGTACTGACTGCTGCCAGGTGTGGTGGAGCATGCCTTTAATCCTAGCACTGGGGAGGCAGAGGCAGGTGGATCTTTGTGAGTTCAAGGCCAGCCTGGTCTACAGAATGAGTTCCAGGACAGCTGGGGCTACAGGGAGACCCTGTCTCGAAAAGACAAAAAAAAAAAAAAAAAAAAAAAGTACTGACTGCTCTTGCAGAGAACCCAGGTTCGATTCCCAGCACTTACATGGTGGCTAACAACAGTTTGTAACTCCAGTTCCAGGGTCTTTTACGAGAACAGGGTCTCCCTGTAGCCCCAGCGTCCTGGAACTATTCTGTAGACCAGGCTGGCCTTGAACTCACAAAGATCCACCTGCCTCTGCCTCCCCAGTGCTAGGATTAAAGGCATGCTCCACCACACCTGGCAGAGTCAGTATTTAACTGCGTGAGCCATCTCTCAAGCCCCATTAGAAAATTTTAAGCAAGAGACTGACAATAGCTTTATTTAGCTTTGTAATAAATCACATTGTGTACTGTATAGAGAATGGTCACAGAGGCAACTCCAAAAGTAGGGACATAAGTTAGAAGACTATTACAGCAGTGCAGGGGTGCCTAAGATGTGAGCCGGGAGGCTGAACAGTTAGGGGTCTCAATTCTGAAGACAAGAGGGTGGAGAGAACACGAAGGCAAGAGCTTAGTCGAGATAGAGAAGTAAAATAGACAAGACCAAAGACCAGGAGAGAAGGCAGCAGACATATTCCTACATAAACCATGGCCCTACACAGAGACTTTTGACAAATTTTGGCCACTGTTCTTAGGTGACTCTAGGGTAGACCAGGGATGAGTGGTGAGGCACCAATGGTCTTTCTCTTTTCTTNTTTCTTTGAAAATTTTCATATATGTATGGAAAATATTTTGATTTTCTCCACCCTACCACTGTCTCCCTCAGCTGCCCTTTGACCCACCAACCCAGCTCTCAATTTAATGACTTTAAAAAAAGTTTTTGCCTTTTTTTGAGAATTTCTTTTTATTTTTTTTATTATTTTATTTTATTTATTTATGTGTATGAATGTATTGTCTGCATGCAGGTCTGCGCACCCGTGTGTGCGATGCCGCGGAGTCAAAGAGGTTCCAGATTCCCTGGAACTGGAGTTCTCCTGGAACCGGAGTCACAAGACGGTTCTCAGCTGCCATGTGGTTGCTGGGATCGAACCCGGGTTCCTTGCAAGAGCGGTCGGCGCTCTTAAACCGCTAGGCCATCCCTCCAGCCCGAGAATTTTCTTTTTTTAAATTTTTATTTATTTCTGTATGTGTATGAATGTACTGTCTGCATGCAGGTTTTGTGCATCCGTGTCGTGCAATGCCCAGAGGGTCAGAAGAAGGTGGTCAGATTCCCCTGGAACTGGAGTTCTCCAGGAATTGGATTTCAGACGTTCTTGGCGCCATGTGGGTGCTGGGGATCGAACCCGGGTCCTCTGTAAAGCGTCAGTGCTCTTAACCACTAGGCCATCCTCTAGCCCAGCAGAATTTCTTACATGACTATGATATTTATATAATTTCTACCCCTCCCACTCCCCTTCCTCCCATGCTCCACATACTTCCTCTCAATTTTATGATCCCTCTTTAATTATTATGTTACATAATCAGCACACCTGACTCCCATCTTGAGGTCTATGTAGCTGTCAGCGGAGTGTCATTCCACAGGCCTGTCCTAGGCAGCCATACTGTGGAACCTTCAGGAGTACAGCTTTCTCTGTCCTGTCTGGAAGACACTTTCTGGTAGCAGGCTTCCTGGCCCTCTAGGTCTTAAAATCTTTCTGCCTCTATTTCCATAATGTTCCTTAAGTCTTAGGTGAAGGGGTGGCATTTTAGATGTATCATTTGGGGTTGGACACTCCACCATGACCTCTTTATATTACTACTATTATTATTTATTATTTTTTTTTTTGAGACAGGTCTCCCTATGCTCCAGCTTGCCTAGAGCTCACTCTGTAGACCAGGCTGGCCTTTAGCTCACAGAGAACCTCCTGTGTGCTAGGGTTAAAGGCGTACACTACCATGCCCGGCTTAAAAGGGTTCTTAGCTGCCATGTGGGTGCTGGAATCAAACCTGGGTCCCTGCAAGAGCAGTTAGTGTTCTTAACTGCTGAGCATCTCTCCAGCCCCGTACTATTATCATTATTAATAACCTGTGCTTGCTAGCATGTGTGAATGGATATTGAGGCCATCCACTGGGGACATGGGAAATCTACCATTGGCCACATCCCCCAAAGAAAAGTGACCCTTCCTTAGCTCCATCAACTGTCAACAGCTCCTTTGCTAGGAGTGGGGCCTCCTGAGCCCCTCCCTGTTCATGCTGGAATTTTGGCTGGCTTGATCTTGTGCAGGTAGCCACAGCTGCTGTGAATTGATGTATCAGCCAAGTCATGTCCAGAGTCAGCATTCACAGCCTCCTCTCCATTCTCCAGCACTCTTTCTGCCTAGTCTTCTTTGAGATTCCCTGAGCCTTTGCCCCAGCTGTAGTTGAGCATTCATAGTCACTTTTTCTCAGCACTTTGACCAGTTGAGGTCACTGTATTAACCACTGCCCACTGCAGAGAGAACCATTTCTGACCCAGGTTGAGAGAGCAGCAGGAGTCTATGGGTATAAGCATAAATATTAAGAAGATAGCTTGGGGGCTGGAAGAATGGCTCAGCAGTTAAGAGCACTGACTGCACTTGGAGAGACCTGGGTTGATAGTCCCAGCACCCACATGGCAGCTAAGAACCATCTTTGGCTCCAGTTCCAGGGGAATCCACACCTCTTCTGACCTTAGCAGCATTTCACAACACAGGTGCACCAACCTACATGCAGACAGTACACTCTTATACATAAAAAATAATAAAAAAGAAGATAGCTTGACACCATGATCATTTAATGAAACTACACTCTAGGCTTCCCTCTGTGGCCCATGACTCCCCATTCATGATGAGCTTTTGCTCGCAGTATCAGATATGAAATCCCTTTTCTGGACCAGGTCTCAAATCTAGTCAGAAGTGATTGGTTGTCCCTGCTGTCAGGCCCTGTTCCACTAGTGGACACATCTCAACTTGCAGGTTGGTATTGCAGCATGCAGGGTCTAGTGCTGGGTAAGACCCTATGACTCTTTTCCTCGAGCAGGCTGCATGGCACCTTCTGGCACTATGAAGGGTAGCCAGCATGGTGAGAGGTTCCTGGTCAGTTTGCAATTTCTCAAATAAGATTTGTCTTTAGCAATAAGTACAGAAGTCTTTTTATTGGTGTGTTTGAACAATGGAAACAGCAGAGTGGCTGGAGAGGAGAGAACGGGACAGAATGAAGCCCAGGAGACAAGCAGAGGACAGATACTATGAGGAGAGAAGGGACAGAATGAAGCCCAGGAGACAAGCAGAGGACAGACACTATGAGGTCCCAAAAGCTCTAGTGAAAAACATTTAAACTTTATTTCAAGTGCAAGAAGAAGCCATTGGCAAATTTAAAAATTTTATTTATTTTTATTATATGTGTGAGCGTATTACCTGCATGTATGTAAGTGCCCCTCTGTCATGCAATGCCTGTGGAGTCAGAAGGGGGCACCGATAAAAAAAAAAAAAAAAAAAAAAAAAAAAAAGTACTGACTGCTCTTGCAGAGAACCCAGGTTCGATTCCCAGCACTTACATGGTGGCTAACAACAGTTTGTAACTCCAGTTCCAGGTATCCGGTGCCTCCTTCTGAACTCCACAGGCATTGCATGACAGAGGGGCACTTACATACATGCAGGTAATACGCTCACACATATAAAATAAAATAAATAAAAATTTTTAAATTTGCCAATGGCTTCTTCTTGCACTTGAAATAAAGTTTAAATGTTTTTCACTAGAGCTTTTGGGACCTCATAGTGTCTGTCCTCTGCTTGTCTCCTGGGCTTCATTCTGTCCCTTCTCTCCTCATAGTATCTGTCCTCTGCTTGTCTCCTGGGCTTCATTCTGTCCCGTTCTCTCCTCTCCAGCCACTCTGCTGTTTCCATTGTTCAAACACACCAATAAAAAGACTTCTGTACTTATTGCTAAAGACAAATCTTATTTGAGAAATTGCAAACTGACCAGGAACCTCTCACCATGCTGGCTACCCTTCATAGTGCCAGAAGGTGCCATGCAGCCTGCTCGAGGAAAAGAGTCATTAGCGGTCTTACCCAGCACTAGACCCTGCATGCTGCAATACCAACCTGCAAGTTGAGATGTGTCCACTAGTGGAACAGGGCCTGACAGCAGGGACAACCAATCACTTCTGACTAGATTTGAGACCTGGTCCAGAAAAGGGATTTCATATCTGATACTGCGAGCAAAAGCTCATCATGAATGGGGAGTCATGGGCCACAGAGGGAAGCCTAGAGTGTAGTTTCATTAAATGATCATGGTGTCAAGCTATCTTCTTTTTTATTATTTTTTATGTATAAGAGTGTACTGTCTGCATGTAGGTTGGTGCACCTGTGTTGTGAAATGCTGCTAAGGTCAGAAGAGGGTGTCGGATTCCCCTGGAATTGGAGCCAAAGATGGTTCTTAGCTGCCATGTGGGTGCTGGGACTCAAACCCAGGTCCTCTCCAAGTGCAGTCAGTGCTCTTAACTGCTGAGCCATCTCTCCAGCCCCCAAGCTATCTTCTTAATATTTATGCTTATACCCATAGACTCCTGCTGCTCTCAACCTGGGTCAGAAATGGTTCTCTCTGCAGTGGGCAGTGGTTAATACAGTGACTCAACTGGTCAAAGTGCTGAGAATAAGTGACTATGAATGCTCAACTACAGCTGGGGCAAAGGCTCAGGGAATCTCAAAGAAGACTAGGCAGAAAGAGTGCTGGAGAATGGAGAGGAGAGCTGTGAAATGCTGACTCTGGACATGACTTGGCTGATACATCAATTCACAGCAGCTGTGGCTACCTGCACAAGATCAAGCCAGCCAAAATTCCAGCATGAACAGGGAGGGGCTCAGGAGGCCCCACTCCTAGCAAAGGAGCTGTTGACAGTTGATGGAGCTAAGGAAGGGTCACTTTTCTTTGGGGGATGTGGCCAATGGTAGATTTCCCATGTCCCCAGTGGATGGCCTCATATCCATTCACACATGGCTAGCAAGCACAGGTTATTAATAATGATAATAGTACGGGGCTGGAGAGATGCTCAGCAGTTAAGAACACTAACTGCTCTTGCAGGGGACCCAGGTTTGATTCCCAGCACCCACATGGCAGCTAAGAACCCTCTTTAAGCCGGGCATGGTAGTGTACGCCTTTAATCCTAGCACACAGGAGGTTCTCTGTGAGCTAAAGGCCAGCCTGGTCTACAGAGTGAGCTCTAGGCAAGCTGGAGCTATAGGGAGACCCTGTCTCAAAAAAAAATAATAATAATAATAATAGTAGTAATAATAAAGAGGTCATGGTGGAGTGTCCAACCCCAAATGATACATCTAAAATGCCACCCCTTCACCTAAGACTTAAGGAACATTATGGAAATAGAGGCAGAAAGATTTTAAGAGCTAGAGGGCCAGGAAGCCTGCTACCAGAAAGTGTCTTCCAGACAGGACAGAGAAAGCTGTACTCCTGAAGGTTCCACAGTATGGCTGCCTAGGACAGGCCTGTGGAATGACACTCCGGCTGACAGCTAGCATAGACCTCAAGATGGGAGTCAGTGTGCTGATTATGTAACATTAATAATTAAAGATGGGATCATAAAATTGAGAGGAAGTATGTGGAGCATGGGAGGAAGGGGAGTGGGAGGGGTAGAAATTATATAAATATCATAGTCATGTAAGAAATTCTCTGGGCTGGAGAGATGGCCTAGTGGTTAAGAGCACTGACCGCTCTTACAGAGGACCCGGGTTCGATCCCCAGCACCCACATGGCGGCCAAGAACCGTCTGAAACTCCAATTCCTGGAGAACTCCAGTTCCAGGGGAATCTGACACCTTCTTCTGACCTCTGCGGCATTGCACGACACGGATGCACAAACCTGCATGCAGACAGTACATTCATACACATACAGAAATAAATAAAAATTTAAAAAAAGAAATTCTCGGGGCTGGAGGGATGGCCTAGCGGTTAAGAGCGCCGACCGCTCTTGCAGAGGAACCGGGTTCGATCCCCAGCACCCACATGGCAGCTGAGAACCGTCTGTGACTCCGGTTCCAGGAGAACTCCAGTTCCAGGGAATTGAGACCCTCTTCTGACCTCCGCGGCATCGCACGACACGGGTGCGCAGACCTGCATGCAGACAATACATTCATACACATAAATAAAATAAAATAAAATAAAATAAAAAATAAAAAAAGAAATTCTCAAAAAAAGGCAAAAACTTTTTTTAAAGTCATTAAATTGAGAGCTGGGTTGGTGGGTCAAAGGGCAGCTGAGGGAGACAGTGGTAGGGTGGAGAAAATCAAAATATTTTCCATACATATATGAAATTTTCAAAGAATAAAAACATTTTTAATCCAGATATGTAAAAAATTAAGATAATAATAAATTTAAGGAAGCCTTGTCCCTCGTGTCCAAGGCTCTCCACGGTTGGCTCATTCATAGTCAGGTCTCAGCTCTCACGCTTCCTTTTCATTTTTTAGTTTTACCCTTTTTTTGGTATTTTTGAGGCACGGTCTCCCTTTTAGTACCAGCTGTCCTGGAGCTCGCTCTGTAGACCAGGCTGGCCTTGAACTCACAGAGATCCACGCACCTCTACCTCCCGAGTGCTGGGATTAAGGCGTGCGCCACCGTGCCGGGCCACGTGCTTCCTTTCCAAGCAGACCTCCCTTTCCACTTAGCCATTCTCTGTCATATTTTCTCATCAAGTTTTCTTCATTGTATGACATTGTTTTGCTCCCTGAGACTTCTTAGGGAGTACGTTCCATTCGAACAGGAATCATATTCACAAGGTAGTCTCTTTGTACCTGGGACTTAGTGGTCACGACAGGCTTAAATAACAGTGATGGTAATAAAACCTCTTTAAATTATACTCCAAAGCAAAAAAAAAAAAAAAATGTAATGGAAAAAAGGTTTAAAATAGGGGCTGGAGAGATGGCCTAGCGGTTAAGAGCGCCGACCGCTCTTGCAGAGGACCCGGGTTTGATCCCCAGCACCCACATGGCGGCCAAGAACCGTCTGAAACTCCAATTCCAGGAGAACTCCAGTTCCAGGGGAATCCGACACCCTCTTCTGACCTCCGCGGCATTGCACGACACGGGTGCACAGACCTACATGCAGACAGTACATTCATACACATACAGAAATAAATTTTAAAAAAGGTTTAAAATAATACATACATCTCAATTCATTCATTCGATAAATTAGCTACATATAAAAATAATCTTTACCCCCAAAACTATGTAATTTGCAGACAAGTTTACTAATAAAACCTAGGATCACGTGTCCTTTCTACACTTGAAACTTCAATGGAAAGTAACTACATATAAGCATATACAAGTCCTTGCATGGTGTCACAAAAATGATCTTCTATTCTGATAAGATCAAAAAGAATGGTGTCTTGTACATTTTATCATGAAGAAATTATGTGAATTTATTCCTTACTATGAGACAGGCCTAATTCTCATTTCAATGGACAGTGTCGGTGTTTCTATGCCAAAAGAGGTTTGGCTACCCTGGTACCAGGATGAAAATTGTAGTGGTTATACACAGAAGAGAGGGAATTCTTATGTGCACTAATGTCTCAACCATAAAATAATAATAATGCTACCAACTAATATAGTACATTGAATTTTAAATTGGATATTTTGGTATCTGTAATATAAATCATTACCATTAAAAAATAATCTGTCTAAAGCCAGGCATGGTGGTGCACATCTTTAATCCCAGTGGGGAGGCAAAGGCAGGCAGAGCTCTGTGAAATGGAGACTTAGCCTGCTCTACAGAACAAGTTCCAGGCTAGCTGTAGCTACAAGCTGACCTTGCCTCAAACCACCCTCCCCTCCCAATCTAAATTTTTATAATACATTGGTCTACAAATTTATATCTCTAAATATTTTATTCTCCTGTGTTAGACCACTATAAATTCATTTTCTTGCTAGAAAAGTGTGTAGTCTTATTTTGTTACAGTCAAAAATGCTAACATGTAAAGTTTTGTGGGTTTTTTTCCTTAGGAAGTGGGGACTGGCAGAACTCCTCTGCTTTTCCTTTACCTCACTTAGAGAAGCCTCCTCTGAGGTCATGATATTTCAAAATAAACCCTTCTGAACCCAGGAGATAAGGCTCTTCCAGGGCTTGTTTCTAACTGTTTGGAGAATGAGGACCATCATAGAAACTAAAAAGCATTAGAGACTGAAGGGGTGCTGACAAAAGTTTTGCTGCTGTTTCCAGACTTATTTTTAAATATTATTTCTCCATAGATTTTTTATGGGATTCACTTAATGGCAAGAAAACTAATCAAACAGGATCCACTGAGAAGTGCAAATTTCAGGTCATTTCATCACCATTCTTTCGGGCTTCATATTTAATGAGGTAAAATTCTTATTCAGTTTTACATTATTTATGGTCTACATACACACACACACACACACACACACACACACACACACACACACACACCACAGGTTTTCAGGTCTTATAGAAACCTGAAATTTTCTGTTGTTTTTCTTTACAATAAAGAAAAATAGATTGGTGACCTGATGATCCCTGTAGCCCAAGTCATTACAGGTCTGAAGTTACATGATTGAACCTCTCTAGTGAAGAGGGAGCATAAAGGGAATTTCCACATGCAGCTGCTATTTCCCATTTGTTAAACCCTTTTATTGCTCCATAGAAGTCCACAGCTGGGGAATGCTATAGAGTGGGAGTTAAAACAAAATATTTTGGCTTCCCAACATTCAGAATACACAAAGGCTTCAGCAGCAAGCAAAGCATGAAAACTTGAAAACAGTTCAAAATAATGATTTCTTTCACAGTAGTATGTAACATGTTTGTACCTTTAAACTGTTTTATACTACTGTAAATCAGATGTTACTCATTATTTCATGCAAATTGATATCTGCTTCTGACAAATTTTAGACCATAAAGTTTCTTACTAACTCACCAAAATAACTTGGTACTTGTTAAAAACCAAAATTTTTCTAGGAAAAATAATTATCCTCTGAAGAAACAGAATTTGAGCAGCTACTTCTTCCTCTTTCTATATATTTTCTGTACAGTTATTTTTATTTGGCCATGACTGCACACGGCATAAAAGCAGAACTCTGTCTTGAACCAATTCCTCTGTCTGCCCCCACTTTGTCTACACTAATCCAAGTCACTGTAATCGTTCATCTGGATTTCTGGAATAGGAATCCCAGTGGCTCTGTCTCTTTTCACTCTTGCTGCCTGCCCAGCCATTCACTGCACAACAGTCAGAATTATCTGTGTGAAATGTTCTTCAATCCTGCAAAGGCTGCTCCCATTGCACTCAGATCGAATCTCACTGTACGAGGCTTTCTCCACGGTCCTGTATGATATGTTCCCAACCTCATCGGAACCATCCATGCTCATCATCCTCTGGCCACGAAGACCATTTTCTTTCCTTAAATTATGTTATGGTTTTCTCACCTCAGACACTCCACACACCCTGCTCCCTCCCCAAAGAGGATTGGCTCTTCCTGCTTTCTATCATCCATAGCTCAGAGAGGGCATTCCTCACCATCTACTCAAAGTTAGACTTGCCTCAGTAATGCTTTCAGACAACATTCTGATCTTCTTATCCATAGCACATGTCACAGCCTTAATTACATACGTATTTGCATGTGTATTTATTTAACCTCTATCCCCTGTCCATGAACACAAACTCCAGGAAGGCGTGAATCACATCTGGCTCACCATAATACAGCCACAGCTAATAGAATGCTTGGCACCCAGAAGGTGCTCAATAAATATTTGTTTGAATAAAAACTAAACAGAGACCCATTATCTTGGCAATAAAGCAAGTGGCAGCGGTTGGATATCTGTCTCACCCATGCAACCCTGGAGATGTGTGATCAGCAACATGAGTTCAATCAAAAAAGTAGACTTTAGTCTTCTCCAGGAAAATAAATCTGCCAGCACCTCAGACTGCATTGTGGATCCCCCTCAAGACTAAACCAGTGGGGTTCCATAAAGAACAAAATTATGTCATTTTTTTCTTGGTGTTTTTGAGACAGAGTCTCCCTGTAGTCACAACTAGCCTGGAACTCACTCTATAGACCAGGCTGGGCTTGAACTCACAGAGATCCGCCTGCCTCTGCCTCCAGACTGCTAGGATTAAAGTGAAGGTCATCATGTTAAGTGAAATAAGCTGGGTGCACTAAGACAAGCATCTCTCATATAGAAGCTATGAGGGGGAAAGCACATGAGAATAGAATGAATATTAGGAATGCATGAGGGGCAGAGGGAGAGGTGCTTAATAAAGGGCAGTAGAGCAGGAAAATGTATGCATGTATAGAAATATAATGAAACTTGTTCATTTGTACAATTAATATGTGCTAATAAAAATACATCAATAAAAGTCTTGGATCATGGGGTAAAGCTAAAATTAATCACATTTCATCTATCTTTTGATCCCCTTCTCAGAGCATGAGCTTTGTCTGCTAAATTATCTGAAAAAGAAAAATGTCTCCCTCTATGAGTTAATCTGTAAGCACGAAACAAGAGTTTACATATGTGTTCTTACTTTTTTTCTTTTTTTGTTTGTTTTCCTCTGTCATTCTGTTGTTTTATTTTGTTTTGTTTTGTTTTGGTTTGGAAACGAGGTCTCCCTGTAGCCCCAGCTGGCCTGAAACTCACTATGTAGATAAGGCTGTGGCCTCAGTCTCGCTGAGATCTACTCACCTCTGCCTCCTGTATGTTGGGACTAAAGGCATGTGCCACTACTCTTTGCCATGCCATCTTATTAGCAAAAAGCATTTTAAACAATACCCCACTTTATCAAAGAATACATTTTCTTCATCATCCACTTAAAATATTTTTCATTAACTTTAAATTTTTCGTTAGCCAAAAGCTAAGCAATACAAAACAAGGTTGGAATTTCTAATCTAATAATGTTCTAGCTTCTTCTACTTAATAAAAAACTGACCATTTTTGCTTTAAACTAGATTATCAATGTCACTATTGTTTCTGTTTTGCTGATTAGAAGGTAGAGTGGGAAACACAGGAAGGCTAATACTGTACCGCCCCACATTACTCCATGTGTTCTTTCTACTTTAGGAGAAAACTACTTCAGTCTGATTAAATGATTCTCAGGAGCTTTGCATCTCTTTTGAAATTAATATAGGTGTGTGAGAAAGCCTTATTATAAACAAGACTTATCATTAAAAATGACAAATACCTTTATTTCCTTATTGAAGACATAGTTACCACATGACCTCATTCATATGGACATTTGCTTAATTCAATTTCTCAATATTCATACCCAGCTACACTTCATTTTATTATGCCTTTTTATCATTACCACATGCATCCCATTAAATTCAGGAATTCAAAAAATAAGTTGACTGACCTCTGCCTATTTATAAAAGAATCAAATCAGGCATGGTGGCACATACCTTTAATCCCAGTACTCTGGAGGCAGAGGCAGACAGATCTCTGTAAGATGTTGGCCAGTCTGGTCTACATAGCAAGTTCTGGGCCAGCTGTGGCTATAGGGAGACCCTGTCTATAAATTAAAATAAAAAATTATCCCCCAATTTAAAATTAAAATGAAAAAATAAAAAGGGTATCACTGGAAAAACTGTCAACCCATGAAGGGAAACAACCTGAACAGACTGGAGTCCAAAATGACAACTCCAAAGAAATTAGACTGTTTTCTTCTCACCCACTTGTGCCCCTTTCCCAAAGCCCAGGGAACAAACTGTTGAAGAGGAGGTGTGGTTGATTGTAAGGGCTGCAGAGAGATAGGGGTGAATCGTGAGACTACAGGAATATAGTCTGGACTCCTAACTGATCAACATGCCTCCAACTGGACTATGGGAACCTTGGGTTGTTCAAATTTTGGACATAGATACTTGCAAAATGCACCAATTACCTAATTGTATGACATACTGAGTAACATCAATGTTATCTGCAAACAACTGTGTCATTATATTGTAGAATCCCTTAAAAATAAATAAATAAATAAATAAATAAATAAAAAATAAATAAAAATAAATAAATAAATAATCAATTCTCTTTTTCCAAGAGAACCTAACAACAGTCATTGCTGAAGTCACAAACCATTTTCCAGTCTTTCCCAGTTATTAAAATAATAGCAACTGTCCATCTGGTGTTTGTTTCATGGCCTGAGCAGGAATAACTCTGAAGCCACATTTCTTGAGCTTTCCCCAAATACCTCCTTATAGTGAGGACACACATAGCAGTCACCAGGCTCTCAATGCTCACCATTCTTTGCTGAGATGAGAGAACGCTGTCCCAGTCAGCATCTTGTTGAATGGTACTGACAAGCGTCGGTAGCTCCTCAGAGTGAGGTTTGTTGTGCATTATGGGGTGCAGAGGCAGGTGGGAGGCCGCATGTTGATCACTGCCCTCTTCCTTTTCTCTGGAGGTCAAATCCTGGGTCATCGTTTCCTCTCCATCAGCTGTACAAGCAAATGGAGAGGTGGCTTGCTTGGAAGACATTCTTCTGCAGAGGAAAAGAAGTGCCATAAATTACGAGGACTCTCACCAGCAAAAGAAGCATCCTTCCTTTATGTTTGACTAATTTGGGAGAAAATAAAATAAAATTCTTGAAATTTAGAGGCATTTACGATCTGAATCACTGACAAAAAAAAAAACAAACAAACAAACAAAAAACCTCTGGCTTATCTGTTCCACTTCCCCTCTTTGCTCTGAACTCCATAAGCCTCTTCCAAGTAACTGCTGCATATTTTCTCTCCTATAATTCACTCATGAAATCCTTATAGAATAAGGTTCCATGACGGGCAGTGTATATATTTTCTCCCAGTTTTCCCAACTAGATTATGAGTGTCCTAAGAGTTGCTAGGCTGGGCCTGAAGCTTTTCCCAAGACCTTCAAGATCTGTTGGCTATTACAAATTAGGTAATGTTGGTCTTAAAGCAACTTTGTAGCATTCAAATTGAGTGTTTGAAATAATTATATCTCTGTTTTATGTTAGAAGTACATACACGATTCAAAGCATTTGCTGTGAAAACACTAAAATGCCTATGCTGTATCACATTCCAAAAACACCAAAAACAATACCCATCTTTCATTCAGGTCTTCATTTTTTTGCTTTTACATGCAATCAGAAATCATAATTATTAGGCAGAACTTCAAAAGTATGAAACCATCACCTTATGAAGATGAATTCCTTTGGAAAACAGTTAGTGACAAAACCACTGAAAGTTTACAAATTATCAGGAAAAATCATTTTTCATAAAACTATACATTGCTTTTCATTTATTGTATCTCTACCTCTAAAACTGCTGTGTAATGAAGGGAAGAAAATCTCCACCTTAATTGCTCTTTAACATTAATTGATTTCGTACCATTTTTTTAAAAATGCACAAATCAGTTAACATAGGAAACCACATGAGCATTTTTCAAATTAGCAAATCATTAACTTGCTAGTACTGTTTCTACAGACAAATAAATACTGATTAAAGGGTCTAGAAATCTGAGATTAACAGTTAAATTTACAAATCTGTCACATGCTTTCATGAATATTGCAGTGAAGGAAATATCAAGTGCAAAGAAAAATAATTAAGTTAATTCCAATTTAAACAGTAGTTTTTATGTAGCAGCCCATGTTTCACATAGGATTTAACAGCTAATGCTAAATTTCTCACAATTAATGAGGGGGCTCAGAGTTAGTATCCTACAGTGAAAAAAATTAATATAAGATCAGCTAATCTAATTATGCACAGTTCTAAATAAAAGTATTACAGGCTTTTGAAGTGCTTTGAAACATATTAAAATGCTGATACCTACTTATAATAATCATTCTACAAATAATAAAAATTTCGTCTATTTAGATGAGTCTAGAAAATAAAATGGGGGAAAAAGAGTGTAGAAGGATATCTGTATTTTCTCTAAAGAGAAAGAAATCAAATATTCTAGAGAGTACTATAACAAACTATCAGACATCTGTTCTTTAGCAATTTCTATTGGTACCAACAAATGGATAAATACACACACAAGTGGAAAATTATTAGCAAATCATGCATTTTAGTAGTTAAAAAATGCTACAGAACCTACTGTACTGCCCAGAAATAGTATATTGAAACAAGGCAATTATAACTACTCCGCAAGTTGATCAAGGGCTTCTCACAAACAGCAAGAGTGTTTTCATCATCATAGAGTGGGTAGTTACCAATAATGCCATTACTCATATTATTCGGTTTTTAGAAACAATTAAATACAACTGAAAGTCATAATCCAAAACTCAGGGTGACTTTGGCTCCCCAACTAACATCCTCTTGTTATAAAATGAATTGGCTCCTTCCTTCCAATTGCAGTATCTGTGATAGTTGCTTTGGTAGAAATTAATCATGGCATAAAACCCAAAATGTAAACAGTCTCCTAAGAATCATTTCAACTATAGACTGCACCAGTGAACAATAGTATATAATCCTAATTAAATACAACCCTGCAGCTGTAAAAATAGACTCAATCTGTCCAAAGTTATGAGTTGAGTTTAAAGACTGGTTGGTGATAATGTTTTCTTAAGGAAGGCTGGGTCCTCAGTCTTAATCAGCCAATAAATTATTTCCTGCAATTACATTAAATAGAAAATTATCTTCAAATGGGGAGTGTTAATTGAAAATCAAAATTCAGAGGGAAGTTTAGAAATTACACGCTGAACACAATTAGTGAGGAAAGGCTTCACCTCTCCTTCATCAGCATCTTCTGGTGAGTCCTCCAGTGACCAGTCAGGAGAGCCTATTTACAGCATCACACAAGCTCTTTTATTTTGTACCTAAAAATACAAATGTGTATCAAGATTGAGAACAAGATAAGCTGCCAACAAGAAATGTATTAAATCTGACTGTTCATCCTCAATTCATGCCACATTTGGGGGCGGAGTGTGGAGGTGGGAGAGCCATGCTCAGAGATCAAGGAAGGCGCACTCAACTCCAGTTCACTCCTTTAGCAACGAGGTCCATAGGGGTGTGCTAGGAACACTGCTTTAGATCTCATTTTTGTTCATTCCCTGTGTTTGCATTTACTGGAGTTGTTTTTCTATGGAAAAGCTTGCTTTTATTGTTTTACCAAGGTATTTCCTTAAGTATTTCCTTTTTATAAAACTGTTGAACTGTTTCAGTTGTTCTGTTCTACATAGTGGTTTTGTTTGTTTTAAAGTAAAATCCACATAAATGATTTTAACACATAGATTTTATTACATTTACTTATACGTGTATGTGGCGGGATGGACAAGTGCTGCAGCACACGTGTGGAAGCCAGAGGACAACCTGCGGGAGTCAGTTCTCTCCTTCTACCATTGGGTCCAGGGGATTGAACCCAGATCGTCAGGCTTAGCAGGAAGAGATTTTACCCACTGTGCTATCCTGCCAGCCAATATTTTATTAAACAAACCATGAGTTTTCTCTTGAATCTGATTTAATATCTTTCTGTGTTAATTAGTTACACAATCTTTCAGCTTAGCTAACTATATCCTCATCTGTTCCCTTTCTTCAGTGTCCCTCTTTCGCTGCCTGTCTAAGTCTTTATCTTATTTATTATTCTGTGTCGTGTGCGTCTGCTTGGGGGTGTGTGTAGCATGGGAAAGGAGTTCACGCGTGCACTTGCCAAGGAATGGGTGCGGACATCAGAGGAAACTTTTGGGACTCAGTTCTCTCCTTTCTCCACACGTTCTGGGAACTGAACTCAGATTGTCAGGCTTGAGCAGTAAATGCTTTTACCTTGGGCACCTCTTCCTGGCCTGAGCATTCACTGGGAAAGCATTCTGCTTAGCAACTGAGCTGCATTCCAGAAACTTGATTTTGGTGGTACCCTTACTCTAACCACTGAGCAATAGTTACTCTGCTTTAGAAATCTGTCATCAAATGCACTTCATTAATATTTTTGAGCATCTGTGGAATACTTATGCTTATTTTCTATGCTCTTATCAGTGAAATTTTCCACTTCAAAAAATGTTGACATACACCACCCCCACGTATGCAATAACAACACCTTACACTGGCTGACTTCCATGCAACTAATAACCAATGGAAAATAAAAATCCTTGTAAAAATGCCCAATTTCTACGTGACTCTACTTTGTTTTATTTCTGCACTATTATAACTTAAAAATCATTCAAATGAATTGTTTTTTTTTAATTTGTATTAAAAAAATCTTCCTAGTTATACCCCCTGAAAACAGGGGTTTATAATGGAAGTGCTGACACAACCCTACTAAAGCAGCGCAAATGTTGCCGCTATAATACACAAAATCAAGTTCTATTATTCTAAACTATCCTCGCTCATGGGATTTTTCTTTACTGTGCTCCCAGCCAAACTGCTGAAGCATGAGAAATTTAAATGCAATCAAATGCGCCCAATTCTACTTTACTAGAACAAGTGTCTACAGTGGTACAATCTTAAAAGGAGATGCAACAGATTTGTTTGGTGTTTTTTTTAACTGTTTATTTATAATACAGTGCATTGGAGATAAAATAAAAGAGGAAATTACACTCACATGGTACCAGTGTATTGACTACACAGAGTACATTATAATCAGAGAGAAAAACTACATTGTCAACTTATCACATTGGTTAAACAAGATGGTTTTCTGGGGCATGGCTATTATCAAGTAAAATCTCCAAGGAGAACTCAATACCTTCCGGACATATAAAACTTGATTCCCATCGTGTTCTCCTTGAGTCATTCCTAGCCCAACAAACCCAGTGAATTCCCCAGACTCAGGGCCACTGGGAAGAACTTTGGGCTCAGGACTTCAGCAAATCATAGCGTTGAAGATAAAATAATTGTTCTACTCCAATTCCCAGTGTAAAGTCTGAATATTTAGGTCATTACAAAGTAACTTAGCCAATTTAATTTCTATTCTTAAACAAGAAATCAAAATTAGATCACCTGAGGCATTATTAAATGATCAGGATGACAGATCTATACATTAAGTCATCTATTTCAGAAAGTATATTATATATAAACTTTCTAATATGATATTCTTTTCATTTCATTTTATCTATTTTCTAGTTCTAGAATGGAAACTACAGTCAGTGAATTCTAGGCAAGCATTGCAACACTGAACTACATCCCCTGCCTTGATGGCATCATTTTTGAAAGTTATTTGCATGTATTTAAATATTAGAATTATTTTATTATAAGGCATGGTCTCTCAAAATTACATTTTTCTTTATTATTGCCTGGGATGAATCCATTCCTCCAAACTATCATTTTGGACTGTCCTAAAAAATCTACTCGGTTCATTAAAACGATATTTTAAACTTTTAAAAAATATTCATTACATTCATGATTATTATAAGATGGCATTCACTTTAAGTAGATTACACTTATTGAAAAGAAATTTTGTTTAGCAAAAAGCAGTATTTTAATAGTTGGTTTATTTATAGGAAAAGTTAGAATTTCAGACCGACACATTTCTTTATGCAGCTCAGCACCAAGCTGCCAGTGTAGACTTACGTCAGTTAGATAAACCACTGCTAACTGAATGCTACACTTTATCCAATTATGAGAAATAAACAACTAGCTTTTCAAAAATAGCACCAGGCCTCTTATTTTGAAGAACAGGAGTAACAGATACATTCAACTGCCAAAATGCACGGTGCTCAGGAACACTCACAGAGGAGGCTGGTCACCCAGCCTTGGGCAAAGAATGACTTTAAGAACTTCATCCTGTACATACCTCTAATTCCCATCTTTAGGGGTTTAGGAGAGGGTTGATAAGATAACCCTAATTCTAGGCTTTGAAATTAAGACAGTCCTATTAAAACTGCTTCTGCCTCATCCTGGTGAGTCCTAAGATTTCTACTGGTTCTCTGTGTTATTTGAAGCAGCAGTGTCCTGACTACTGCACCTCTAAATGCCATGGGCTTTTCCAGGTTTTCCTTTCTTTTTCATGTTTAATAAGCAGCTGAGAGAATTCAGAGAAAGAAAGTAAGTGCTCTCAGATCTCCTGGGAAAGTTAGAAATCTACTTCTAGCATTTGGGCTTCTCTTTAAGTTTTGTATGGTACCACACAAAGATGATCTCTATTAGAAGAAAACTCACTGAGTTAACGGTCAACTCAATAGGTATGGAGCAGTTAAATATACTTGAAGTGTGACTGAGAAGTCAGACTAAAGACTGAAGTGGGTCTTGACTTTCCTAAGGTCTCTAAGTTTTCATACTAAAGCACCAAAGTTGTCTCCAAAATCACTGTGAGGTTCTTATAAAGCAGGAACTACCTGGAACAGATTCTTTACAAGTCATCAAAGTTTGTGTTTCTGGGGTTTATATTTAGCTGACAATATTGCTGTCACTTTATATAGCTTAAGACTGTTCTTTGGACTAGAGCTCATATGTCTTGGAATGCTTTGACTCATGAATTGTTTCTCCTGATAATGTTACATCACGTAACCACCTCTGTCTCATTGGTTAGTATCTGCTAGAAGGCACAGGCAACTTGCCTAAGGGCTGGCCTGCTGACTGACTGCCTATGGAGAACCTATAATTATTACATTTGTCCCTGTGTATCCGATTTCTTCCTAGGATCAAAACAACTTGACTTCATGAAACCACTGCACTTTTTGCTTGATAAAAATAATATTGATTTTTTTCACAGTTTATCTACCAGTAGCTGTTGGGAATTTTGCTTTGGAAAGCCATGACCAGAGAATATAAATAAAGTCAGGGAGTGGACAGTAAGATCAAAACCAAACAATGACTACTATAAATACACACACTACCTCAGAGGGTTTTAATCAAGCCCAGCAACTGTACAGATCAATTGAAAACCTCTCTGAGGCTTGTGTAAAAAAAGGCTGTCTAAAATAATAGAATAATGAATTTATTTTCACATGTTCACTAGGAATATCCTCTTTATATGAAATGAGAAGCATAATTTTTCAAGTTAATAACAGGAATATCTTTACCAGGCTGAAACTGACCCACTAATACAGATGTCCAATTAGGATATCGCATCCAATTTTTAATAAAAATTGTGAACCAGAACAACATCTTATTGGAAAGAGTATGGGAAGCCATCCCTGTGATTTCCATTCTTCCTCCATTTCACTCTTTGATTAATATTTCCAGACAAAATGAAAAAAAAGAAAAATTATATCAATGAGATTGTTTTGGAATCTGAAAGCTCCAATATGGTAGCACTGAGCAATATTATGTAAAGAAGCTGATCTCCTGGGTTCTCCAGCCGTCAAATAAAGCTATCCAGAAATTTTCATCTTTTGAGTAAAGAAATAGCAGATAAAGTTCATGGTTACTATCAAAGAAAGAAAGGAAAGTGGAAGAAAGGAAAGAGAAGGAAGGGAAAAGGAAAGGGGGAAGGAAGGGGAAAATGGAAGGAGGGGCAGGGAAACAAGCAGGGCTTTGCAGTTCATTTTCAGTTTGTCTACTTAATGAAAACCTCATTGTACAGCCTTGAAAACCATTTCCAGCAGGCAAAGTATTTCTGATTCAGCAGAGGTTACATAAGCATCAAAGCAGTTAAATATAGGTGCCAAGCTGTATTGCCAGGAGCTCTTAGTACTGTGAGTTAGTGTTACCTGACAGCTTAGTGAATATAAAATTACTTGTTTCTCCAATTGAAGACAATCAAATTGTCACCTTCCATTGTAATAATGTACAACTAGTGATCAGCAAAGTGCAAACATAATTACCATGAAGAAAACAAAAAATCAAATCTAAACCTCTCTACAGAGTAAACACATTTATCTGGCTTCTCCCAAAAAGGAGTGCATATAATCCCAAGGGCTGTGCTGCAATCCTTATGTCACTTATATTAGTCTCACTTCAAATAAAAATGGAAAATGACAAGAAAGACCAATCCATGAAAGATAAATGCAAACATGAATTAAAGCCCTACGTCCTTGCTGATGTGGTATGAAGTCACAAAAATGACATCATTGTGGCTTAGACCCATAGTGCTCAGCACCACGCCACTCATAAAAACCACACCTCTAGAAATGTCCTTCTGGCTTAGAACCCTTCATAAAAATTAAGAAGACAAATTAGAATCTAACCTTACAATCTTTCAATTTAATTTTTCCTTAAAAGAGAAAAAACATTTATGCTTTTTTTTGTCTTCTAAGTCAGGCTATATTTTTGAGGTTGAGCTTCACTTTGGGAAATTGATTATTTATATCAAATTTAGAATTGTAACCAAGGCTATGGTACATTTTTGCAACTGTCTTTGAGACCCTCACATCTGGAACCCTATGCAAATCTAGTGAATGTAGTGACACTCCCCCAGCAATCTCTCATCCACAAACGGCTTTGGTATCAAAACTCTGAAAATATGACTTGAAGACGCCCTAAATCCAGCTAAAAACAATTATCATTAGTATCATGATAGTCTAAAAGGAAACTGTCACTTAAATGCTCTCTTAAAGTGATGTTCTGGGGCTGGAGAAATGGCTCAGCAGTTAATAGTACTGGGTGCTCTGACAGAGAACCTGGGTTCAATTCCCAGCACCCACATGGTTGCTAACAACTGTCCATAACTCTAGTTCCGGAGGATCCAGCACCCTCTTCTGACCTCCATGGGCAATACACAACAGGGGTTTACTTACACACATGCAGGAAATACACTCATATACATAAAAAATAAAATAATTTTTAAAAAAGAATAGTGATATTCTTTAATATCTAACTCGAAATTTAAGATGTTCAAATTTACTTCCAAAATAATTTCCCATTCTCAAAGTAATCCCAATTTAGAGGATTGTTTTCTTCCATCAATAATGCCCTTCTTTTTATTAGAAAGGAATGTAAGATAGCTAAGCCCTGTGTTCCACTTATGCATCATACATCTATTCCAAATAATATCTCTTATAATCATTTAATTCTAATATGGCCTAGTTTGGCAGAGAACCAGAGAGTCCTGCACCAGAAGAAGGAAATTAAGCACTGTCAGTAGCACAGGCTTCCCTGAGCCTGTACCTTAGAACACAACATCAGACACGAATAGTCTGATATCACATTCCTTGCAATGCCACCTTGCTACTAGGTTAGTCTGAACTGGACATTCAGCCTCCTTTGAATGTCTTTCTCCAGTCCCCCATGTTAAACAAAGGAGAGTAAAAGAAAGACAGAGATGAGCACTCTGGTCAGTCTTGGCCACTAAGTCAGAAGAATAAGGACAGGGAAAAGTAGAAGAAGGGGAAGTCCAGTCTCTAGGGGACTTCTCTTTATTGTGACTTGGGATAAAGTTCCTATCATTAGTGAAATGTTTGGATATGAAAAGTAAGACTGTCTTAGGAAAACATCCTTCTCTTTGATCTTAAATTTTTCTAGTAATATAAACTTTTATCCCAAAAGATCCTATGTATAATCTGACACAGTAGATATCTCCTAGCTAAGGAGATACCATCAGGATTGTTGTCATGATGGTGAATCTAAGGCATTTCTGAAATTATATGCTGGCACACCATTTCTTAGATTATAGTACTAATGAAACAGACCAACAAGAAGAGGAGGAACCTCTTCCAGAACCTCTTCTGTGCTTGCATACATGTTGCCATAGGCTTTTGCTAAGTGAAAAAGGAGGAATCATTTTATTTTTATTCTGAGTAACCCATGATGGGGATGGTGTCTATCTTGATTCTTACTGGATCTCCAGTGCCCAGCACCACACACAACACCTTACAGATGCTCAGTAATATTGGAAAAAAGGAAGTGGAGAAAGCAGAGAGGGAGGAGGAGCGAACAGCAGATTCTTTTTGCCCAGTGAACAGACACGGAACGCACCACTCACATGTGGATGCTGCCAGCCACCGTGCTCGTCTGTGTCTACACTCCTTACCAACCATCTCGTCCCTGAATTTCTAAATCCCATGATTATTTTATCTAATCTCAAACACTGACCTCTCTTCTTTCCCTGAACCGTGACACCCCTCAGATGAGTATTAAATGGTGAAACCAGAAAACCCTCCGCAATGTCCAAGCAGCAGCGAATCTTCAAACTGCGCTCATCAGAATTCCACCCAGCACCTTCCCTCATCTATGCGTATCCAGAAAAGCATAACTCTCAGAAGCATCCACGCAGAGCACAAACACTTCCCATCTCTTTTCTAGCCTTGCATCTCACAACCAGCCTGCTAAGCGCCATCAGACTTTCCCAATAACCTTTCTTAGGCTCAACCTCCTTACCATACTCACAGTCACCTCAGGAAGGCTTGGCTGTGCCTCACTCCGACCCCAGCACGCTACTCCAAACTTGTTTATCTCCTTCAATTACCTCTTCTTCCAAATAAATTGCTACTATCTCCTCTGCCTAGACACTCTCCTGACCAAAACACATCAGCAGTTCTTCCCTGAAGACACACTGACATCTAAATTCCTGACCCTGGCATTCAAAGCCATGCATCCAGATCTACCCAGTCAGTCTTTCTGAACCCATCTTGCATAGTCGAAATCTTCACATTCTTCTCTGCGTACATGATATACTCTAACTTCACTCACTGTGGTCTAACTAACAGCCTTTGCTTTGCCTGGCTCCTACTATTTCTCTCCCCTTCTCAAAAGCACCTAGGCCATTCTGGGGACTATGATCCTAACCCATTTAGAAAATACTCTCCTTTGTAATATTTATTAGACACTTGATGCCCATACCTGACACAACCATTCTAAGTATGTTATTCATTATTTTATTTGTATGTGTGTTTGCATGCATGTGTGTATTGCCTTAATGCATGTAAGTGTGCTTGTGCTGTGCAATGTCCACAGAGGTCAGAAGAGGGTGTCAGATTCTCCTGGAACTGGAGTTACAGATGGTTTTTAGCCACCATGTGAGTGCTGGGAAGCAAGCCCAGGTCCTCTGCAAGAGCATCCAGTGCTCTTAACTGTTGAGCCAGCTCTCCAGCCCCTCAAAACCATTTTTAAATAAGAAAGAATTATAAAATATAAGCAATTGTATAAAGAATTCCAACCACATTAAATGCTTTCCAGAGCTGAGAAATCTCTATGCTTCTCTATATCCCCAATTAGTTGCCAAGTCCAATAGCAAGTAAAAAGACATCAGTCAATACTGCCAAGCTATTGCAATACTACTAAATGAGTAAGCAGTAATAGGTAGGGTATTACACTAACCAGAAAAACAGTAGCCTTGAAAGAGGATTTAAATGAAGCTTCTAGATCTCTGTACATGATTTTCTGAGTGTCTTCTCTTCCCATATGCCCTGGTCCATTAAATTCACTTCATATTTTAAATATTACTATAATTAAAAAGCCAAAACAATCATTAATTTATGTCACCAAAAACATTAAAAAGATGACTATATGGGTAAGTGGGTAGATGGATGGCTAGTAGATGAGAGGACACTGGAAAATTATTGAAAGATAAATAATTTTCATTAGCTGCTTAGATAGGTCTAGCCACTGTGCTAAGGGCTCCTAAATAGTGTATGATTTCATAAAGTTCTTGGGAAAGTCTAGGACTTAAATAACATCACTATACCTGTTTAATGACAAGGAAATCAAAGAATGAAATTATTTGTTAAAAATTAAAACTTTGGCCAGGTGTAGTGGCACACACCTTTAATCCCAGCACTTGGGAGGCAAAGGCAGGCAGATCTCTGTGAGTTCAAGGTCAGTCTGGTCTACAGAGGGAGTTCCAGGCCAGCTGAGACTAAAGGGAGACCCTGTCTCAAAAAGACCAAAAAAAAAAAAAAAAAGTTAAAACTTCAATACCAGACAAGGGAAACCTTCCTCTGTGTTGGTCAGGGCAGTCCATGAGACTCCCAAAACAATATAAGCTATTGCCATAGGCCTTGAATGCATCCCAGAACCTGAGGGTAATACCCTATTGCTGAAGATACCACACACTTTGGACACAGGACTTGGAGAAATTGAGCTGGAACTGATCTAGAAGGCTCCCTGAAGACTAGCTCATAGTATCAGATGATGCTATATAAGCTGCCAAGGACTAAGAGCAATCAATAGTCCTTCCTGGCTATAAAGCCTGAAACTCAACAATGACGTCTCCAGTGAAATATCTCTATTGGTACAACAGTGGCACCTTTATGTTAGGGGTAACCAACTTCTGTCTAATTGGATTTAAGGCCTGCTCGGTAGGCAATTAATCTATGCCTGGTACTATAAACACAGCCAAATACTCATGGCTGGGGAAGTCATGGACCCTAGAGGAGAACCTACTACTGCCACTTTCCTAAACCAATGAAATGTCTTACTATATTCTAAATACATATCCTTATATTCATAGATAAATGTGCCTCTCACCACATTCATCAAGAAGCTTCTTTTTTAAACAGGTGGTGACTATTGCAAAGTTCCACAACTGGTCAAAATGAAAAGAATAAATAGCCATGGGTCTCCTAGCCTCAAATGATATATCTACAGTACAACTCCTACACCTAAGGCTCAAGGAACACAAAAGAAGAGAGGGTGGAAAGATTGTAAAGGTGGAGGCTCAGAACACCTGCTGCTAGATAGTGAATTCTCAACATGACAGGGAAACTGCATGCATGAAATCTCAAAAACATAGCTATATAACAAGACCTGTATAATGACAACACTAGTTCACATTCAATGTGGAGGGGGGAATTTCACAAAACCGCACCTACAGATGGAGAACAATATACAATCAACTGAAAGAGGAAGAATCTGTTTTCTCAATGGACAAACTCCCTGATAGGTTATCCAGACCCAACTAGTTAGCCTTAAGCACATGTACACACAAGAGGGGTGGAGATTAGGTAGATACAGTACTCAGAAAGAAAAAAGAAATTAAACCTTAAAGCCAAATGTGTTCGCACATGCCTACAATCTGAACTCTGGTGGTCTAACTCCCAAGCAGGTTCTACTAGGATTAATAGTTTTTGAAGCTTAAATTATTAGCTATTTTCAATTATTATTTGAATCCTTCTTTACTAATGTATTCTCCTCCTGTAGCATTCTATTATGAATATTTCAGTTATATATTCTAAATGCTCATTTAATAAAACCTTAGTCAAAGGATCCATTCTCTTTCCTTTTCTTTTAAGCCTTGGGACATATCTCAGTGGCGCAGTGCTTGCCTGGCATACCCAAGGATCTGGGTTTGATCCCTAGCACTTCAAAAACAGGAAAAAAAAAATTTCTAATTCTTGAGCTGAAGAATTACTAGGCAACAGCTGAAAGGTGGGACAGAGATAAAGACAGAGAGATGGTGGAGGAGAGAGGAGGAGAGAAGAGAAGGAGAGAGGAGAAGGAGGGAGGAGGAGGAGGAGGAGGGAAAAGGAGGAGGAGGAGGAGGAGGAGGAGGAGGAGGAGGAGGAGGAGGAGGACAAGAAGACAACGTAGAGCAGGCCATCACAAGCCAGCCCATCTGACTCTCATTCTAGACACTTTGGCAGCAAAATCAGTTAAGTAATTATAGAATGCTTGCTGTAGTTTTCACACAATCAGTTTCTAAGAAATGCTTATTAGTGTTGATCATGCTTTTCTAGCTTGCATTTTCTGGCTTTCATTGATGATCCACATGGAACTATGTTCTTAACAGACAATAGAGAAATAAAACAAGGATATCAATGCTCAGTCATTTGAAGGCCTAGAGGAGGATGAGATCCAATTTCTCCCTGCCAGCTTGGATCACAGAAGCAGGTGTAAGGAAGCCTTCAGCAAAAATCAGGAGCT
>VZQC01014993.1:1140109-1207278 GCA_009823505.1 Rhizomys pruinosus
GTGGCTTTTGCCTTTGATTAGAAGAGGTATCTTTCTCTGGTTGACTGAAGGTCACAGTATTTGCAACATGTGCTCACTTATTACAGCTCCCAAGCACAATGTATACATAAAAAGCTGATTTACGCCCCAAAACAGCCAGAGCCAGAGTGAACAAAAGATGTCTCTGACCACATTGGATGGTTTTCTTTTCTAGGAAATTCACCCTCACAAACCATTAAACATAACATATTACTAACACTATAAGTAGGAGACCAACCATTAAACATAGCACATGACTAATACTGTAAGTAGGAGACCAACCTCCTTGCCATTCTCTTTCCATTCATCACTTTCAAAATTATAGAACAGAAGGGTGAATCATTATATTTTTTCATCTTAAGAAGTGCATTTTGCAAGAAAATTCTCAATTTTATTATGAAAGAACACACGGTTCTACCAATACGGAAGTGCTATAACACACAGTGCTAGGGAACTATCAGGAGATCCAGTTTTACATGTCTCCAAGCTCTGAAGAGAACAAGAGATAAGGTTGCAACTGATATATGCCTATCGATTCAAGTGGCAGACCATCAGCTTATGCCAATGTTACTGGTCTAGAAAGAACACTCACGTAAGAAGTAGCTAAGGAAATGACCTGGAAAACACTACAAGAAGAAAGGAAATTAGAGGCATTCTTAACATCTGGCTTCTTTTTAAATGTTAAAGTTTACCACTGTGTTTTGAGAAGAAAAAAAAAAAAAAAGGTCATGGTTTGACCTTATGAAACAGAAAATAAGACCTCCTCTCCATCCTGAATTCCTTACCTATGAAATGAGGGTTATGTCTAAGACTTAAATTCTCTGAGCCAGTAACCTTATGGCAATCCAAACAGAAAACATCCTCAAACTTTGGTGAGCAAGCCAGATCAGTCAGCAGTACTGGGTCTACTACCTCTTTCTATTTACTAACTATGTCATACTGTATACTGACTATGTACTGACTGTGTACTGATTGCCAAATATGCAGAGGCATATGATATCATGATAAATGATACACATGTGCCTTAACTTGTAACAAATCCAAGGCTTGAAAATTATGAGTCAAAAATTTACTTCATATACTTAACCTACCCCCGGTATCAGAGCTTCACACCTGTATACACTGTGCAGCACTGGTTGCTGGACCTCGTGACTGAGTAGCTGAGTGGGAGCTGTGGCTTGGTGCCCTGTCAGCAACATCAGAGGTCAATACACCACAGATGCTAGCCTGGGGCTGGAGAGAATTTCAAAATTTAAAGTTCAGCTTCTACTAAGAACATATCATTATTGCACCATCATAAAGACATTGGATTCTAAGCTGAACAATTGTAAGCAAGAAATATAAATAGGAAATAAGTCATTATAAGACAATATAAACAGGCAGGTGTTGGAGAGACACATTATAGAAACCTGAAAGAGCAAATAACTGTTCCTCAAGGAATCAAAGGCATCACAGAAGTCCCACTTAGAGGTAGTTTGTGTGGTAGACAGGGAGGAGTGACATGCAAAGCATTCTAGGAAGAAAACTGCAAAGCAGCTGAGCTGTGGAGTGTCTAGGAGAAGCAGCAGAAAAAGAATCTGGAGGGCTGGAGAGATAGCCTAGTGGTTAAGAGCACCGACTGCTCTTGCAGAGGACCCGGGTTCGATCCCCAGCACCCACATGGCGGCTAAGAACTGTCTGTAACCCCGATTCCAGGAGAACTCCAGTTCCAGGGGAATCCGAGACCCTCTTCTGACCTCCGCGGCATTGTACGACATGGGTGCACAGACCTACATGCAGACAGTACACTCATACACATACAAAAATAAATAAAATTTTTTTAAAAATTTAAAAAAAAAAAAGAAAAAGAATCTGGAAACACGGGCAGAGAACAAAGTAAAAAGGATCCTAACTGCTGTTCAAATCAGTTTAGATTTTATCCTCTGGGAAATAACATATTGACGAAGAAACTTAACCAAGGAGGCATTGTGGCCTAAACTCTTAAGAAGAAAATCTCTTAGTGGCCTTAATAAGGATGACTCGGTCAAGGGTTGCACTCATGTTTGTGCTCCTGCCGTTCGCATTTCTGTGTGCTGAGCTGCCCTTTCCTTATCTGGGCCTCGCTACTCTGCTGGGCATGTGGTACTGACCAGTTACTCTCTACCTCCACATTCTTTCAAGCCTCTGGTTTCAGTCTCTACAGCCACCACTGATAAATGTTGTTGAAAGAAGATAGATGAAAAGAAGGCCAGGGGGAAGGAAGAATATGAAGAGTCATCAAGTAAATATCTGAGAAAAAGCAGAGCTGCTACACTCATAAAAAACCAGTGCATACAATGTGCCAGGCTCATTACTTATGCTTCATGGCACTTCATTAAGTTCCAAAATGACTCTGAAAGGAATCTACTAATTAATCCCCATTTTCAGGCCCAGCACATGGTGGTGCACATACCTGTGATTCCATCACTTAGAAGCCTGAGGCAGTGGGATCCTGAGTTCAAGGCCATCCTGAGATAGATACATAGTTAGACCCTGTCTCAAAAAACAACAAAGAAAAGGGGCACAGGTGGATGAGAAGCAAAACACTCTACTTTCTCTGGAGCTGATGTCTTGGTCTCTAGTCAGTTCTAAGCCTAGGGAACAATCTGCGGAAGAGGGGGCGTGGTAGAATGTAAGGGCTTCGATTGGGGTTAATGGTGAAACTACAACAATATAGACTGGACACTCATTTGATCAACTTGATTGAACATACAAGCCCCCCCTTTCAGGATGGTGGGACCCATGAGCTGTGTGGGTTTGGGCACAAGTGCTCGCAAATTGGTTTTACATGAAGGATGCTTGTACTCACAAATTATCACCTATTGTTAAAAAAAAATGAAAACAAAACAAAACAAAAAAGCAGAGAAAGATGCAGAAAACTTACGGCAGAATGCACGATCTGCAATGGGTAGGGATGGGGTGGGGGGAAGGGAAGGGGATATATGCCTGAACTGAATTGGAAAATGATGTATGAAATACACAAAGCATCAATAAAAATAAATTAAAGAAAAAAGAACTAGAGAAAGTGAAAAAAAAAACAACAATTTCAATGATGCAAGTGAACTTCAGAAGTGGCGTGATAATTGGCTGATTTCATAAAGTAAGAGAGAAGAGTTTCACCTCCATTCCGACTTTACTCCCATACTTTTAACTGTCACAGTGTATTCCAAATGATATCCGTTACCAAACATTAACTGGGTATCAGAATCTCTGCTAGCAGCCTTATACAGATAAATATTGACATCCCCATCTTACAGAAGAAAAAGTTGAGGCTTTGGGAGCTTAGTAACTTCCCGAGGCCCCAGAAGCTATAACGTGAAGCCCCCTATCCTTGCTGTCTGAAGCAGCTGTCCTCTACATTTAGGCAAGTACATTCATTTCCAACTGCTGACTCTCTCTACCCATCTCTCTGTTTCCAGATCCACGCTCAAAGTTCAGATGACAGTTCTGCCGGGATCTTCCAGGAAGATCTCAGCTCAGTCCATCCTGCGTTCTACTGCCATGATGGATGCTCACTAACTTGATAGGTAGGCCAGTATTTACTTGCTCTTTCTTTTTCATGGCCCTGACACAGCCAGAACAGGGAGGTATTCCAAAGCAGGTTTCTCAGACAGTCCTCACCATCCAAACACACCACACATCACACTCAGCTTCCAAGAGGGGATAAAAATTATGTCATAATCCTGTGTATCTGCAAGATAACTGGCAGACTCCAAGGCCCGAGATAGAGCTTAACAAATAAGGTATTGATTGACTCCAGTACTTTAATAGTAGGAAATCTTTGTAAGTGATAACAGCAATTCCAGCTAATTCCATATATATGAATATATATGTAATATATGGATTCAATTGTTATAAAACAGAATGATAGAAGTACTAGAACCTCACTTTATGAAGGACAATAAAGAACAACAACAGAAAAAGCTAAGTAATTTGTCCAAGTTCACATAGCTAGCAAACCCACACAAAGCACACTAGAGTCAGCACTTTCCTAACTACTTTTCAAAACTGTCTTCAGGTAGCACAGTCCCATATTGTTGGAATACATTGTTCCAAGATTAAACAATTCTTATGCCTTAGAAAAGGACTGTCAGAACATTCTTTACTACTGTTATAAACACTGTTTGGAGGAGACAAAAGGGTAGAGAATCTGAACAGGTGGTATTTTACAAAATAGTTGGGAAAAGTAAGAATCAAAGAAAATCGAGATATATTCCTCTTCTAAAAACTATGAGTGTGTGCCAAGTCTGCTATTTTTGTACAAGTTCCTGTGAATTAGAAAACGTCCATGTCAACTTTCATTAATATACCAAATTCTATAGCATACCTCAGAATGAACAGCCATTGTTCACTGAGAATGAAACTGGATACCAGAGAGCCCTGTAATCCTGAACCAGCACAAGGCAGCCTCCTCAGAACTGACACACAACAGCTGTGAGGAAGTCAGAGACATGGCCTGGTAAAGAGCACAGCAAAACTGGACAGCAGTGCTGAGCTCCGAGTGATCTTCAGCTTGACTAGGTTCTTGCAAAAGTTAGGAAGAAAAAAATAAAAGGTACACTTTCACTGTGAAAAGAAAAACAAAAACAAAAACAGGAAATACCTAATAATTTGGAGATGATGGAAAACAAGGACAACTGCTTTTTGGTTTTAGATAAATTCATAAGTTACAATTCACAATACCTGTATATTATTTCCCATTTCACATAGTAATTTGTTAAGGTGACTAGTTCTATACTCTCTACAAAATCAGCCTGTACAGATGAAGTCCATAGAAGACCTGCCACAGCTACCCAGCTGAGAAGTGAGAAGCCAGGGGTAAAATCCATGCTCCCTAAAACAAAACCTCTTCTCTCTTACCACACAGTTCCTCCTGAGGAACAGAGAAATATGAGCTTTAGGCAACAGGAACTGCACAACACTGACCAAAACATCAGGACAGGATTCACCTGTCTTTTTTTTTTTAATTTTATTTATTTTTTATGTGTATGAATGTACTGTCTGTGTGTAAGTTTGTGCACCTGTGTCATGCAATGCCGCGGAGGTCAGAGGAGGGTCTCAGATTCCCCTGGAACTGGAGTTCTCCTAGAATTGGAGTTACAGACGGTTCTTAGCCGCCATGTGGGTGCTGGGGATCGAACCGCGGTCCTCTGAAAGCAGTTGGTGCTCTTAACCGCTAGGCTATCTCTCCAGCCTAGGATTCACCTGTCTTAACTCCTTTAAGGAATGTTCACATCTTCCCTTTTGAAAGAACAACACCTTATGACTTCCCATCCCCACCCCTCCCTGTCCTCACTCAGCACACACCCCTTCCCCTGACATTATGGAACAGCACTTCAATGGGGCACCACCACAGCACTGTCACAGATATAGTCTCTATTCAGAGAAAGCACTAAAGGAAAGACTAAGCAAAGTGGAATACTGAAAACACAGCAACATGCTCGTATAGAACAGCATGATAATCCTCCAGAAGAAAGCAAAATACATGATTACATGTAAGAATCATGGAGTATGCTGGAGGCACAGCTGAGGAAGAGAGGGAGTCTGACAATGGAAGAAACATTCAAAAGCAGGCAAAGCTATCCAGAACACTTTACAACTCTAGAATGCTATACCATAAATCAAAGGAAATTTAAAATACTCTAGAGAGCAGAGATAATAAGTACATCAAATCTGCCTCAGAACACAGAACATTTCAATATCCATCTGCAAAGAGCGACAGATCACACATGTCATTGCAGAAGTTGCCAGAGCAAAAATGGCCATGCAGAACAGCTCAGCTCACACCTCTGGGGATAGAGATACCCATGAGCCTTGGCACCTGCCAGTACGACATGCAAGCACATGGTTCCAGACAGGAAAAGTGCCGCCTGAGGCAAGCATTTTTTTCTCAAGTTAAGCCTGCCACTACATTTTCTCCAATTCTGGGTCTATGGTTCCACCAATAGCAAAGAGTTAAACTGTATAACCCACCCAGGAGAGAGGCTAGGGGAGAAGGGACCTTCTACCCTCAGTAGCGTGCACTGTATTCTGCTTGAAAAGGGTTTTTAAATTACTAGAGATAAACTTTGTTTCAGATGTAGAAACAGATTCACAGTAGTTAATAAAGTGTCCTTAGCTACTTATGAGAGGCAGAGCTAAGCTCTGTAATAACCCCTGACTAGTCTACAACCTGCTCACAATTTGGAGAAAAAAATGGTTACAACCTTATTTTTAAGTACTTCAATTGCTAAAAATCTTTTATTTTCTTTTACATCTGTACTTATAAGAGCCACATAGTTTTAACACTTAATTTTTCACTACTTGCCATCAAGAGATAAGATTTGAAAGATAAAAGTATACTTTGAAGGATAAAAGTATACTTAAATCTCATCTACAGCACCCGGGAGGCAGAAATAGTAGGATCCAGAGTTTGAGGCTAGCCTCAGCTACATAGTGAGTTTGAAACCAGCCTAATCAACATAAGACTCTCAAAAAATAAAAAGGCAAACAAGCCACTTAGCTCTGCCTTCTCGCCTTTTAAATAGGGGCTGATCAGCAAAGGGAAGAAATTTATTTAAAGCTCACAGCTACTTCGTGGCAGACCTAGCACTAAGACCAAGTGTTCTCAAATCTACCAGCATAGCCAAGGTTTCCTCTAATTATTTGGTGGCAGGAAGTATTTGTACGGTTTCCATCTTTCCTTATAGCACATTTGAGAGAATGTAATGCTAATAATAAATAATATAAAGAAGTGCATTTCCTCCTCCCCACACTTCTCTATTCAATCAGGCTACAGAGCTTAAAGAGCTCCCAAACCAAGGCCCTGGCCTAGAAGAATCCAGCAGGAGTTTGCTGTGCTTAATTCCTAACAATAACAACCCTATCCAAATATTCTTTTCCTGGATATGGTGTCAGGACTTGCAGGATAGGACCCTCCCACGGTTGTTTTTCCTGAATGTAACTGAGTGGTCCAAAGACTTACATTTTCAGGAGATGAAGACACTCCTCCCGAGCCCAGCTGATGCAAGTCTTGAGCTTACTTGTTCTCTGTGTCCAGCCAGTCTCCCTGAGGATGGCTCAGACGCTGAGTAGGAGTGCTAAACTGAGGACAAGTCAGTTCCAGCTCATCACTAAGAACTGCTTGATGTGTAACAAAATCATTATTTTTCTGAGTTTGTTTTACCCATCTTTAAAACAGGGATAACAGTTTTATGTCAGTAGAACGCATAAGTCAATGAGGTCCGTGTGAAAGGCAGAAAGCATCCACACATGGAAATAAGTGAAGTACTAGTACCACTCAGAATTGCTGTAAATTTCAGAGACCAGAAAGCTGCCTATAGAACCAGTTAGATAAGGCGGAAACAGTGAGACATGGCAGAAGCACCAACAATTAGGAACCATTCACCCTAATATGAACCCAACCTCTGCAACTTAAAAGTTTATTTAAATTCTTTAAGACTCAGCTTCCTCAACTATAGATGAGTCATTACCATTTTACAACTGCTGTGAAGAATAAGTAACAAATACAGCCAGACATCATGCATTATCTAGAATATTCATCAACAGTATCATAATTTTCTCTTCTAAAGCACTTAAAGTCTCAGGGTTTCATTTAGCACCCCCACTGTGTAAACAATTGAAACATCTGTAATTTAAAACAGTACCAGCAAAAACACCTTGGGGAGGTGACTTTGTGGGTAAAGTACTTGCCACATGAACAGGAGGACCTGAGTTTGAATTCCCAGAACCCACGATAAAGCCAAATGGGGTAGTGCATATACCTAGTGCTCCTTCACCAAGATGGGAAACAGAGACAGGAGAACACCCGGAATCTGGTCGGCTAGCCTGGTATGTGCAACCATGAACAAGATATCGTGTCTCAAACAAGGTGGAAGGCTAGGACAACCCAAAGTTGTCCCGTAACCACCACACACACACACCACACTCAAACATAAAACATGTATACATAGAGTGAGAGAGAGAGAGAGATGCATGCACACACATCAAACACACACAGACACACACACACACACATACACACACACATACACACACACAAAAGAAACACAGCATTCCTGATCAATATAGCACAATCAAATTTGAATGCTAGTTAATCAATACACTAGCAATTAGGCTAAAGATGGGTGCTTTCTGCCACTTAGCCACCCAGAACAGTACATGTTCAAAATCCAGTGCTCAGTACCCTTCCCTATGGCTGTGGTCTGTGGGGTCATTTGAGTCTGTCTTCAGAGAAACTGTCAGGTGTACAGGCATATCAGTTGCAAGTAAGATGTTCATCCTAGCAATATATTACGCTGTTTTGTGTCATGTTAACATCTATTAATGTTGCCCATGACTTTTTATGCCTTTATGTTTTCAATATAAAGAGCAAAAGGCCCTTAGACTAATGAATTCAGACTTTCAGACACGGCCCTCCTTCCTTTCCATGAGATCAGGAGCAGGGGATATTTCTGGTTGCAGACATATGTGGCACAGACATGAGATCACACTCTGGGCTTAATAAGAGAACATAACAGTCTACTCATTGTTTACACTTTAACCCACAGGCCAGCTGGGAATCACAATCAGCCATATGCAATGCTGAGCAAGTGGTCATGACTTTATTAAAGCCAAGCCTTAACGCACACAATTTGGATGGTGCAGTGAGAGACAGGAGCCTCTTATGATAGGCCACTCTGAGTCCTAGGCACAGGGCCCAGGCAACTGCTGCAAAGGTCCTCTGGGATTAGACTATTCTCCCTGCCAGGACTTCATCTGCCATCTTTCCCAGATCCTAGTTCTCCCCTACAGTGTTTAATCAGCTGCTAGAGACTACTTAAAAAGGTCTCTCTATTCTTCTTACCTCCTGACATCCTGAAAAGGGAGCCACTTGTAAAATGATCTACATACAATTGAATCATCTCACATATATAGAAGTATCTTGTACCATAAAGAATGAATTCAAGTAGAGAAAGAAATGAAAGGGATTTCTTACTTAATCTTTCCAAGTCCATCACAGGTACAGAGAATATTATCTCCAATTTACAGACAAGAAACTGATATTGAAAAAGAACACTGCAAGCAAATTACATGACAAAGATTTAAACCCAGGTCTAAATCTGCTGCTTTTATTATTCAGTGACTCCAAGAACAAATTACTCAATAAGCTATGTCCCATCACGATCCCTTTCTCTCTACATGGAACTATGTACAAATTTACCAGTAAGATATACTACTCAAATGAGTCACTATGTGACGTGGAAGGATTTCTTATGGATATCCGTGTCACAACCTACAAATTCTCTGTCTGGGTTTCATTGTTGCTATTTTTGTTTGGGTGTTTGATGTTCATTCAAGTATAATAAAAGGGAAAGTTTGTAAGCTATTTCTTTAGACTAGGTCTCAGGTATACCATGGATTTTGCAAAAGCACATTTTACATCCGGGTGTTCTGTTTAGGGTTTGCTTTGTTTTGTTTCTGAAACACAAGTGAAGTTTATTTGAACTACATTGCTGTTTCTGTTGGAATTCTCACTTTTAGGTGAAATATCCCTCCAAGTCTCCATTGGGGCCAAGATAAGAATGAGGGGAAGCCGGGCGTTGTGGCGCACACCTTTAATCCTAGCACTCAGGAGGCAGAGGCAGGCACATCTTTGTGAGTTCAAGGCCAGCCTGGTCTACAGAGTGAGTTGCAGGACAGCTGGGGCTACAGGGAGACCCTGTCTTGAAAAGACCAAAAAAAAAAAAAATGAGGTGAGTAGAGCAACGGAAGAAGCCAAGCACTCAACATGCCCTCCCTCACAGCATACTAGACCATGACGGCCAGGAGAAACAGTCTTTCTTCTGAGACACCTAATGGTTCCATTGTTGTTCTGAGTCTTCCACAAAGTTGGACAATGGGATGCAGCCACATCTCCCTTGAGCCTTAAAGAAACTGCTCTCAGACTACAGACTGAAAACTGTACCCAAGGCATGAGACAAAAGAAAGAGAGGGTAGTTCACTGAAGTGAGAGTTATCCAAGGTAGCTTTTACAATGGTGATAAATCTAGAAACTATGGGGATGAAGAGAAAGAAGAAACTCAAGAGAGGTGGGACCACAGGAGTCAGAATTATTGGCAATACAGATCTTAAAAGAAACAATTAACCAACTGTAGTAGCTTATAGCCACAAAAGTGTAATATGGCCAAATTCTCCAGAGGACTAACAAACACTGACATCACTATAAAGAGAAGCTGACATCTAACATTCCTAGCCAGGATCTACACCTAAACACAAAAGTCTGCTCACTTTTTAAAAATTGCCTTCCTACTAATACTAAATCTGAAATAGTACTGTTTTGTTGGTTAGCCACAACATAATTAACTAGAACTTGTATTATGTTTTATAAATTATAGCATGCAGCAGAAACACAATCCAGAGAACACCAGCACCAGATAATTCCTACGGATGTTGTCAGTCCTTTGTTTCCAATATCTACATTTATAAAAAGTTTAAATTAAAAAACAGTTGTCTTATTAGCATAGAACCTAACATAAAGTATTTGGTAGGTAAACTGGTATTTTATAAGCAGATATCATTTGAATAATAAATATCATTAACCTGCTGTCTTAAGAAGTTCATACACAGAGTAATTCTACAATTTATAAATATTTATTTTAATACTGAATTGAGTGATAAAACAGTGTTAAAAGACTTGGGAAGGTGGAAAGGTTTTTTGTTTGTCTCTGTAATTAAAACTATGCCATGTGCTTTACGTATCTGAAATGGGATTGTAACGGCACTGTATCGATATTGCTCTGTGTCTGTCTGTCCATAGATGGGTAGATAGATATGGTGATGCTATTCTATTTGTTTTACTAACGAGCTCTGGATATTTAGCAGTCATTTTCACTGGTGCAAGAGCCTTTTATATATTAATCAATTTAAACTTTTAAACCAAAAATTTTACAGTTTAGTATATGGACAAAAAGATGCTGAGGGGAATGTAAGATAGAATTAATACATGGTTATATATCAAAAGACACAAATCGCCATGATGTGGGTCTGCCTTGAAACAGCATATCAGAGTGTATCAGTAGTTCTGTGATTCCTTTAAAGGTCCATGTTGTGTTGGTTCTGTGTGCTGGTCTTCTGGAATGGACACAGCACAGTTCTCATCGCACTGAGTGTTGATGCAGATGAGACTCCAGGGCTGAGCATTTAACCTGACTCTGTGTATTTTATGACTGTGTGTTATTTTCCAAAGCTGTTCCTACCTCACCACGAGGCCTTATGGATTGTTATGTATTATAAATGTTCTATATGAGACAAGACTACTGTGTTTCTTCTTGTTTATTAAAAGTTAAGTAGGAAAATAAACTAATTTCAATATCAAAAAATTTTAGGTTAATAAGTCAAGAGACAACTCTTATGATAGGTGTTGGAACACCTACAGGTATTAAAAAATGGAAAAGTGAAATGAATCCCAACTTACCCTAAATTAAAATATTAATTTGAAATGCATTGCATCAAAGGCCTAATTTAAAAGCTAAAACTAAAATGCCCTTAGAAGAAAACACAGAGGAGAGTATTAGGACATTGGATTTAAATTAATTCCTAGATATGGCAAACTCATGACCAATAATGGGAAAAACAGGTACGTTGTATCAAATTAAAAACCTTTGTGTGCCAAAGGACATGAATCAGATAGTGAATAAAGCAACCTACAGAATGAGTGAAAACCTGCAAATCATGTACCTCATGATGGATAATACCTAAAATAGGGAGAGAGCCTACAATTCAACAGCCAAAAGAAAAAAACAAAAATAGGCAAAGGTCTTGAACATGCATTTTCCCATAGATAGAACAGAAAAGATAGTAAATATGATAGATGCACAAGACTATGCAGCATTCAGCAGACGCAAATCAGAAGAATGAACCTCACTTCACAATCATTAGGGTGACTCCCTCAGAACGGAACACCTGCTTCCCTCCTGTGAGGGACTCCTTTACCTTCTTTGCTCAACACCATGTTCTCAGTGAGTCCTGCTCTGACCATTCCATTTTAAATTACTTCCTTGAGCTATCGGTTCCCTGACTCCTAATACCTGCTCCACATTTCTATTTGCATCTCCAATAAACCTCCAATTTAACATAACCAAAACTGAGCTCCAGAAATTCCCTGCAAAATCTGTTCCTTCCAAACAGACCTCAGCTTTCTCAATGGCAACTCCATCTTTACTTCTACCTCAGCTTGCTCAAAGGTGACTCCATCCTTATGTCTTGGACCAGAATTCGGAAGCCAGCTGTGCTTCTCGCTCTACTGTCCTCCTAAACAAGCTTGACTGAAAGCGCTGGCAGCTCCTCCCTCAGCACACACTCAGGAGTAAGTACTTCTAACACCAAATGTCAGACTTTTCCACATCCTTGCATTATCATTTGTTTCTAACAACCAATCTGATCCTGTTAAAACATAAATCAGATCATATGACCCTTTACTCAGAAAATTCCTATGGCTCCTCACATAGCTGAAGGTGAGGCACTGAAATCTTTACGTGAGAGGGGAGTAGAGGAGAAGGAGGGCAATGCATGTCTTCTGTCATATGCAGAATCTACATTTGACTACATATGTATACATATGTATGTGTACACATACATACTTGTGAGATGTGTGAACACATATCACAAAAGCAGAAGAGAAACTATTTGGAGAAAGAAAGAGGACCAGTGAGAGGGGAAGTGGACTAGGGGGTGATGGGGTGAACATGAGCAAAGTACAATGACACACACACACATGTTAAATGACACACACATGTTAAATGACACACATGTTAAATGTCAAAATGTAATCCAAGGCTCTGTATGCCAAATTAAGTAATAAACTAAAACTCTTCACAATAAGCTGAGTTTCTGCTTAATCCGGTTCCTGTTAATTTCCTCCCCCTCAATTAATGCTAGTTACTCTGTTCTTAAGCAAGTAAGACACATTTCTACTTCAGGATCTTTGCACTAGCAGCTCCCTCTACCTAGAGTTCCATTCCCTAGATACCTATACAGTTTCATTTCTCTGTTACTTCAACGAGATGTTACTTGATGAAAAAGGTCATCTCTTTAAGACATTCCAGACCATCCTAGTTAAAATTTCACATACAGAGAGATAGACAGAGGCGCACACAGACATACATGCACACACACATACATACACACACACATGCAGACAAACAGGCAGACAGACAGACAGACAGACACACACACACACACACACACACACAAACACACACACGGCATTTCCTGTCTCCATTTCTGGTTTTATCTTTTGACACAGAAGTTATCCTCTAACTCGATAGGTATTATTTGCTGAGGTTTCTTTTCTATTTCTATTTATTGCCTATTTCTTTGTACTAGAATGTAAGCCCCTTAAGGGCTGAGTTTTCTGTTTTGTTCACAGGTATGTCTCCAAGGCCACCATGGTGGCTGACACCTAGTATTTATTCTGGGAACACTGTCAAAAAGAAAAAAAAAAAAACAGAACTCCAAAGAATGAGTGAATATGTATACAAATAGAAATACTGGAGGGCACACATCACATGCTGCACATAAATTCTTCTAGATGATCTTGACTTTTTTCTGATGTGAAGCTGTATTATAAACTCCATTAATGACCAACATTACACAAGCTTCCTTACCAAAGTCTTAGATTTATAACCCTACTTCACAGTAGAGACTCTAACATAGCATTCGAGTCAGCCTGCCTAGACAGATGAACTCTTCTCCTTCTAGCTCTGTGTTTCTCAGCAAGTTAGTTGACCTTTGTGTCTCATAATCTTTATCATAAAGTCAACATAATAAAGTGTAGCCCATTGAAATGACATAAAAGATTACATTATGTAATGCACCTAAAACACTTCAGCACAGTATATTGTCCATGGATAATAATATATCTTAGCTAATACTATTATTATAAAAGACAGCATTTGTTGAAAAGCAAACTCCTAAAGTCAGTATTTTTACTACCTTATCTGGTTTGTATTGTTGGCTTAATTGGTTTATGTTGCACATTTACTGAAGGCAAGAATCTTTTTTAAGTCAATAAATATTTGATTAGATGATTGGTCTATACTATCTGTGTGTGCTTATGCATGTATGAATGTTCTCGTGTGCAGGTGCATGAGTAGGTCAAAGGACAACCTTGGGTGGTGTTGTAGGTGCCATCCACCTTTTCACATTTTATTTATTGGCAGGGGGACAGGAGCTTGGGGGTTTCATGCATCCACATGTATGAGGGCACAAATGTGGAGATCAGAGGACAACAGTAGAACTGGACACTCTCTTTCAGTCCTGTGGATGCCAGAGTTCAATCTCAAGCAGTCAAGCTTGGGTGACAAGTACTCACTGGGCCATCTCACTGGCCTGATGTTTGTTGTTTTCAGACAGGATCTCTGATTGGCCAGGAGCTTGTTAAGAAGGCTAGGCTGTCAGCCCAGAGATCCACCTACCTCACCTTCCCAATCCTTGGATTATGGAAAGATGCCACCATGCCTGAATGTTTTTTTAAATGGGTTCTAAGGACTGAACTCAGGTCCTCATGCTTGCAAGGCAAGGACTTTACCAATTGGAGTTTTCCTGAAGCTCCTAATCTGTATTATTAAATCTAATAAAAACACAGGTTGCAGGGCTGGAGAGATGGCCTAGCGGTTAAGAGCGCCGACCGCTCTTACAGAGGACCCGGGTTCGATCCCCAGCACCCACATGGCGGCTAAGAACCGTCTGAAACTCCAATTCCAGGAGTACTCCAGTTCCAGGGGAATCCGAGACCCTCTTCTGACCTCTGCGGCATTGCACGACACGGGTGCACAGACCTACATGCAGACAGTACATTCATACACACACAGAAATAAATAAAAATTAAAAAAAAAAAAAACAGGTTGCAAAAGCCAGGTTACTCACGATGGCCAGAATAAATAACACAGGACTTTACAAAAGTGAGTTTGACAGTCCTGCTCCCATATCTTAGTACATAATGTATGAGATGAAACTATGTCCAAGTAGTTCAAAAACTATGATAGAGATACATGTTTTCTAGCAGAAAAAAAAAATGATAAATGAATAGCATAGGAAGTAAAAAGAACGAGAGAGTAGGTCTAATTCCTTTATGAGGAAGAAGCCAATGAGAGCCACCAGCATTGTGAAATACAAAACATTAAAACTGGGCTGAGAGCAAAGAGAAAACATTGTTAGAAAGAATTCATCCTCCTAAAGAACGCTCAAAGGCGCACTCATGTCAGAGACAGTGGCTGACTCCAAGGAAGCGCGGTGACAGGCAGCTGCAATGCAACACCGGGCTCTCACAGAAGGGAAGTGTAGAAGGGCATGGCAGAACCGGGTCACGCAGACTGCTCCCCATAGATCACCAGTACATGTGACATCACCTGCTACACTGACATAGAATAATTAAGATTCTCACATATGAAATACATTCACATACTGTGAGGCCCCGCCCATCACTCTGAAGGCCATTTTTTTTTACTTTTTACTCACTGTAAAACACCTTAGTAGCATGAACTATGCTTGGAATTTGCCATGCTAATATATATATGACACACCACACTGCTATTTTCTTAACTCTTCCTAAATGTGCTTTCATAGCGTATGAATAATATCAGGAACAGAGTGGAAGAAAGGGGCACTGTGCAGAATGCCATTCACAGAAGTGTGTTAGTACAGGAGTCAAGGCTTCCAGCACCAGAACACACATGTCATCACAGAAAGTTAGACACCAAATATTTGAACTGAATGCTCTGCCCCATTCTTTTTATGCAAAGGCAAAGTGACAGCCACAAAGGAGAGCTCACAGTGCCCAAGTCTATTTCTACAGAGACAAAGAAAGGGGATTCCAGACACACCAAAACCTGAAACTTGAGCCCACTCTTCCTCTCACACTTTCTTCTTACCCTTCAGGTCTAGCTTCTTTCTCTGCATTACTCTCTCCTTCTCAAGTAAACCAAGAATCCACCCCACCCCACCCCACCGTTAGGCAGCCTGGGTCATCTGACCTTTCCAGTCCTGCCATGGAATAGTGAAATTTAAAAGTAAACACTGTGACTTTGCACCTGAGACTTTAATTGGAGGGTTTCGATCAATTCCAGAGACACAATCCCATCTAAAAATTGACCAACTTTTGTTGTGAGAGTTTATGGTTTTAAGGTTTCTATGTGCTTAACTCTGTAATTATCAAATTCAGAACTATATGGTGAATAAACACTCATTCAGGGACCACAAGATGGCTCAGTGGGTAAAGGCCCTTGTTGACAAGCCTAATAACCCAGGTTCAATCTCAAGATCCCACATGGCAGAAGAAGAGCACCGAGTCACATGCAAATTGTTCTCTGACCTCCACATGGGCCCAGTGGTGCACACATGTGCACGTGCGCATGCACACACACACATACACAAGATAACTTTAAAACCATACAGAATATATAACTATTAAGTTAGAATCATATTGGAAAGAAGGAAGGAGAGCAGATGGGGGAAGCAGATGGACCAAGAGAGAGTGAGTATAGGGAAGGAGGGAAAGGAAATGTAGATAGGAGTTGGAGGAAAGGAGGAGGAAGACAAAGGAAAGGGAAATAAAAGGAAAAGAAAGGGGGGAAGGAAAGGAAAGGAAGGGAAAACATATTATAATAATAATAATGTTTCTGTTTTTAAAATGTCCTGGGAACTGGAAAGATGGCTCAGCGGTTAAGAGCACCAGCTGATCTTGAAGATGACCTGAGTTTTGATTCTCACCACCCACATGGTAGCTAACAACTGTCTGTATCTCCAGTTCCACCAGAATTCGACACCCTCTTCTGACTTGTGCTGGTACTGCATACACAAGTGCACTTACATACAAGCAATACACTCATACACATAAAAAGTAAAATAAATTTAAAAATGCATGTTACATGTGATATTTGAAGTACCACTTATTTTGTTTTATTTTGTTTTTTGTTTGTTTGTTTTTTTGATCTTTTCGAGACAGGGTCTCCCTGTAATCCCAGCTGTCCTGGAACTCACTCTGTAGACCAGGCTGGCCTTGAACTCACAAAGATCTGCCTGCCTCTGCCTCCCAAGTGCTAGGATTAAAGGCGTGCGCCACCACGCCCAGCTGAAGTACCACTTGTTTTTAAAGGTTAATTTTTAAAATTAGTTTGATATGCAGTCACAATTTTATCTGAAAAGTCACTAAGAGAGGAAAGGAAGAGGAAGGAGAAAAGGGAAGAGGAAAGGGAAGGGGAAGGGGATGGGGAAGGGAGAGGGGGGGGAGAAGGGAAAGGAAGGAGCTCCGTGCGGGCCTCTTCTTATCCAACACGTATGCGTACATCTGACATCCAAGGTCTTAGGAAACATCAAAACCTCCACAGAGGTCCACCAAAAGGATCAGGAAACCCATTTAGAACTCGGTCATCATGGGGAACTCCACCCCTCCATTCATCCACATATTTAATTTTGACACACTGTCACTGTCTCCCAGGTATTTAGCTTTCTTTTTTATTTATTTATATATTTTTTAACTTTATTTTTTGTATGTGTGTATGAATGTACTGTCTGCATGTAGGTTTGTGCACCCGTGTCATGCAATGCCGCGTAGGTCAGAAGAGGGTGTCGGATTCCCCTGGAACTGGAGTTCTCCTGGAATTGGAGTTACAGACAGTTCTCAGCCGCCATGTGGGTGCTGGGGATCAAACCCGGGTCCTCTGCAAGAGCAGTCGGTGCTCTTAACTGCTAGGCTATCTCTCCAGCCCTAGCTTTCTTTTTTAAAACGTGTTCACTCTTAGTGATTTTTCAGATAAAATTGTGATTGTGCACATCAATCAAATTATAAAAATTAACTTTCAAAGCAGCACAAGTAATACTTTAAATATCACGTACAGGATGAATTTTTAAAACAAAAAAACTCAGTATTAATATTTCTATTTTCTCATATCCACCACTTTAAGACAGTAATTTCTCGGCCTCTACTTAAACAGTATGATACAAATACTTTAAAAGGTTAAAATAAATTTCTTTTGCTCTTTTTGAAACAGGGCTCCCTTTAGTCCCAGCTGGCCTGGAGCTCACTATGTAGACCAGGCTGGCCTTGAACTCACAAAGATCTGCCTGCCTCTACCTCCAGAGTGCTAGGATTAAAGGCATGTGCCACCATGCCCAGCAAGATGTTAAAATTTTAAAAACAAATAGTGAGATGTGTTTGTAATACCAAAAAACAAAATCAAAGCCTAATGTGGTGAAGGAATTCCTCAACCATGTGTTGTCCCCTCAAAATCCAAGCTGTTGTGTCTGAAGGTCAAATATCTTATTTTTTTTATGTTTGTTTTCTGTGTATGAGTATATTGCTGCCTGTGTGTAAGCACACTTGTGTCAGGCAAGAGGGCACAGGATTCCCTGGAACTAGAGTTACAGACAGTTGTGAGCCGCCACGTGAGTGCTGAGGACTGAACCCAGGTCTTCTGCAGGAGCAGCCAGTGCTCTTAACCACTGAGCCATCTCTCAAGCCCCGAAAGTCAAATATTTTAAAAGAATGACCAGCCTTCTTCTGGTTCATCTCTTCCCTTTCCCTCTTCTCTTTCTCTTTGTTCTCTATTGTGTATTTATGTCATCTTATTTTGTATCAATTTTTTTTTGGGGGGGGGGTGTTGTTGTTTAGGAGACAATCAATCTCAGCACTTGAGAGGCTGAGGCAGGTGGATCTCTGAGTTCAAGGCCAGGCTGATCTACATAGTAAGTTGCAGGCCAGCTTGGGCTACAAGGAGACCCTATCTCAAAAAGACAAAAAAGTGGAAAAAAGGAGATAATCATGGTAAAATATCATAGGATGTGTGTGACATGATGGCACCGATCTCCAGTTCCAGCACCCAAGAGGCTGAGGCAGGAGGATCAGGAGTTCAAGGCCAGCCTGGCTTACATTTAAAAAAAAAATTATAGGCTATTAGCTCTCTCCTTGGAGGAATAACCCATGGCTGATGCCACAAGCTTACATCCTCTAATGGTTAGGAGATGTTATAAACCACATGAAGACCCTGTCATACTTAACAGAAGAAAATGTAATTCATGGATTAACATACCATCCAAACATCTTTGTCTATACCAAAGTAACCTACCATAACAATTAGTAATGTTTAAATACCTATATATCTAATTGCGAGTGCTTCATTAGTAGGATCAAAAGGCTATATATTATACTGTTTAAATACCTATATATCTAATTGCATGTGCTTCATTAGTAGGATTAAAAGGTTATGCCTGGACAAGCTGGCAGCCCATGAAAAGCCAGAATTGACTAGAGACCAAGACAACAGCTCCAGAGAAAGTAGACTGTTTTGCTTCTCATCTACCTGTACCTCTTTTCTAAGCCTAGGGAACAATCTGCGGAAGAGGGGGCACGGTAGACTGTAAGGGCTGCGATTGGGGTGAATGGTGAAACTACAACAATATAGACTGGACACTCATTTGATCAACTTGATTGAACATACAAGCCCCCCCCTGCTGGATGGTGGGACCCATGAGCTGTGTGGGTTTGGGCACAACTGCTCGCAAATTGGTTTTACATGAAGGATGTTTGTACTCACAAATTATCACTTATTGTTAAAAATAAATGAAAACAAAACAAACAAACAAACAAACAAAAAAACAGAAAGATGCAGAAAAGTTACGGCAGACTGCATGATCTGGGATGGGTAGGGGTGGGGTGGGGGGAAGGGAAGGGGATATATGCCTGAACTGAATTGGAAAATGATGTATGAAATACACAAAGCATCAATAAAAAAATTTATATATATATAAAAAAATTATAGGACAAAAGTCAAAGTCAGTACAAGGATGTGACTGATACTAACTTTTAAGAATAAACCCTCGGGGCTGGAGGGATGGCCTAGCGGTTAAGAGCGCTGACCGCTCTTGCAGAGGACCCGGGTTCGATCCCCAGTACCCACATGGCAGCTGAGAACCATCTGAAACTCCAATTCCAGGAGAACTCCAGTTCCAGGGGAATCTGAAACCCTCTTCTGACCTCCGCAGCGTTGCACGACACGGGTGCACAGACCTACATGCAGACAGTACATTCATACACATACAAAAATAAATAATAAAAAAATTAAAAAAAAAGAATAAACTCTCTTGGAGATGATTTTTGTACAGGGTAAGAGATAGGGGTTTAATTTTGCTCTTCTACAAATGTGATCCAGTTTTGCCAGCACCATTTGCTGAAGAGTCTATCCTTCCTCCATTGAGGGGTTTTTATTTTTTTTGCCCCTTTGTCAAATATGAGGTGGCTGAAATTGTATGAGCTCAAGTTTGGATCTTCAATTTTGTTCCATTGGTCAACATGTCTGTTTTTGTGCAAGTACCAAGCTGTCTTTATGACTATGGCCCTGTAATATAGCTTGAAGTCTGCTAGAGCAATTCCCCTTGTATTGTATTTTTCACTCAGGGTTGCTTTAGCTATTTGGGGTCTTTTGTTTTTCCATATGAATTTAAGGATTTTTTTTCAAGTCTGTGAAAAAGCTCATGGGGATTTTGATTGGGATTGCATTGAATCTGTATATCAATTTGGATAAAATGGACATTTTTACTATATCAGTTTTTCCAATCCATGAGCATGGGAGATCTTTCCATCTTTTGATGTCATTTTCAATCTCCTTCTTTAGGGGTTTAAATTTTTTGTTGAAGAGATCACTGGTATCTTTGGTTAGGTTTGTTCCCAGGTATTTTATTATTTTTGAGGCTATTGTGAGTGGGAAGGTCTTCTTATATTCCGTCTCCACTTGTTTATTGTTGGTGTACAGAAAGGCTACTGATTTTTCCAGGTTAATTTTGTATCCTGCCACTTTACTGAAACTTTTAATCATTTCTAGAAGTTTTCTGGTGGAGTTTTAGCATCCCTTAGGTAAACTATTATACCATCTGCAAAAAGGGATAGCTTAACTTCTTCTTTTCTGATTAGTACTCCATTAATTTCCTTCTCTTGTCTTATTGCCCTAGCAAGCATTTCAAGCACTATATTGAAGAAGAGTGGCAATAAGGGGGAGTCTTGCCAAGTTCCCACCTTTAAGGGAAATGGTTCCAGTTTTTCTCCATTTAGGATGATATTGGCAGTGGGTTTGCTATATATGGCTTTGATCATGAGGAATGTTCCCTTCAATCCAGTTCCCTCTAGGACTTTAAATATGAAGGGATGCTGGATCTTGTCAAAGGCTTTTTCTCCATCAATTGAGATGATCGTGTGGTTTTTATAAAACTCAACTCCAAGTGGATCAAAGATCTCAACGTAAAACCTGAAACCCTGAAGGTAAAAGAAGAAAAAGTTAGTAACAACCTACAAGACATAGGTGTAGGAAAAGACTTTCTAAATCAGACAGCAGCTGCACAGGAAATAAGGTCAATAGTTGACAAATGGAACCTCAACAAACTCAAAAACTTCTGTACAGCTAAAGAAACAATCAAGGAACTGAAGAGAAAACCCACAGAGTAGGAGGAAATCTTTACCAGTGATTCATGTCACAACGCATTAACGGCAAGAATATATAGACTACACAAAAAAACAAAGAAGTAAGAAAACAAATGACCTACTCAAAAGATGGAGTAAAGAGCTGAAGAGAGACTTCACCAATGAGGACAAAAAGATGGCTGAGAAACATTTAAAAAGTGTTCTATGGAAAGCAGTGTGGAGAACCCTTAGAAGACTTGGAATGAACTTGCCACCTGACCCAGCCATACCATTCCTGGCTATGTACCCACAAGACTCATCTTACTGCAGTGATACATGCATAGCCATGTTTATTGCAGCTCTCTTCACAATAGCAGGAGCTGGAACCAACCACACAACTGATGAGTGGACAGAGAAAATGTGGTACATCTACACAATGGAGTTATATGTACCAGTAAAGAAAAATGACATCATGAACTTTGCAGGTAAATGGATAGAGTTAGAAGATATCATGCTGAGTGAAGTACCACAGTCCCAGAAAAACAAATGATGAATGGTATCCCTCATCTGTGGATGCTAGCACCAATTACCTAATTGTATGGCAAACTGAGCAACGTCAATGTGATCTGAAAACAACTGTGCTCTTATATTGTAGAATCCCTTAAAAAATAAACAAATAAAGAAAAAAAGTGTTCAACATCATTAATAATTAAGGAAATTCAAATTAAAACCACTCTCAGATATCATTTCACTCTGATACAACTGGCTAAGATCAAGAACACAAAAGACACCAAATGCTGGAGAGGTTGTGGGGAAAGGGGAACCCTCATCCACTGCTAGTGGGAATGTAAACTTGTACAACCATTATGGAAAGCAGCATGGAGAACCCTTAAAAGAGTCAAAACGAGCCTACTACCTGACCCAGCCATACCACTCCTGGGTATATACCCACAAGACTCATCCTACCACAAAGACACATGCATATCCATGTTTATTGCAGCTCTCTTCACAACAGTGAAGAGCAGGAACCAACCCAAATGTCCCTCAACTGATGAGTGGATGACAAAAATGTGGTATATCTATACAACAGAGTACTACTCAGTGGTAAAAAAGATGATAACATGAATTTTGCAGGTAAATGGATGGAACTCAAAGCCATTATGCTAAGTGAAGTAACACAGTCCCAGAAAAAATGGTTTCCCTCATTTGTGGATGCTAACACCAAATCCCCAGATGAAAGGCAAGCTAAACAACATTATTGTTATATTTCTGTTTATCTGAAAGCAACTATGTTGTTACGATGTAAATATCTTAACTGGGATCTAGAATCAATCCACCACTTATTTTCCGACTCTGTAATTACTGCATATGAGTGGAAAGTATGTATTAATATTTTAGAGTAATACAAAATTAAAGGAGGAAAATGTGAATTCCTAAACATAAAAAAAGATGGAGTGAAAGATGCAGGACATTTATGGCAGAGTACATGATCTGGGGTGGGGTGGGGGGAAGAGAAAGAGGAATATGTCTAAACTGAATTGAGAAATGATGTCTGAAATACACAAAACACCAATAAAAGCATTGTAAAAAAAGAATAAACCTTCAAAATATACACTGAAACTTCAAAAACTTACTAAAGCCATTTGGTTTCAATGAGAAAGTAGTTATGATTTTGTCAGTTTATTTGAAAAAGAAACCTCAAATCCATATAAAAAGAAACTTATTAGCACCTCTCAAAACCTTTTCAAACTTCATCAGCTCACATTAATTAGTATTCTAGCAATCCATTCATGAAGACGTTACACGTGTTATTGGGCAGAGTAATGCCACTTTTTCTTCATCAAAACCCATCTCATGAAAGTAAGGAGGAGACTATGAGAGAATAGAAAGCTCCAGAGGAAGAGAAAGGGGGATGAGCCAGCTCTGAGTGGAAGTGGAAAGCAGAACTACTTGGCGGAAGAGGACAGCAGGCAGGGGGAGGGAAGACATGCAAGCAGCAGCATTTGTTTTTATCAAAAGTTCCCAAGTGACTTCAGAAGTATAAGACAATTTTAGATAGGGTGGAAAATAGCCACTTGAAGACATTATCCTAAAATAACAATTGCTGGTTCTCTCTTTATTCCAGTTCTTATCTGCCCCACTGCAGGTGGGACTCTACCCAAGCATGTGGCACCCCTGGCCACAGGCCGTTTAGTATCTATACCAAAGGAGTTAGGGTTTCCTCTCGATCCAGCAACTCGATGTGCCTTCTATCTCCTCTATACTTTGTGAAGTAACAGTCCCAGAAAAATAAATATCAAATGGTATCCCTCATTTGTGGATGCTAGCACCAAATCCCTAGTTGAAAGGCAAGCTGAGAAAATTTAGTGTTATACTTCTTTTTTTTTTTTCAGACAGGATCTCCCTGTAGTCCCAGCTGTCCTAGAACTCACTCTGTAGACCAGGCTGGCCTTGAACTCACAAAGATCCACCTGCCTCTGCCTCCCAAGTGCTAGGATTAAAGGTGTGTGCCACCATGCCCGGCTATGTTATACTTCTTTTTATGTGAAGGCAATTATGTTGTTATAATGTGAATCCTTTAATGGGGTCTAGAATTGACTGACCACTTATTTTCAGGCTTTGTAACTACAGTATATGTATGGAGGGTAATATGTATTCATATATTAGAGTAATATAAAATTGAAGGGAATGGGCTGGAAAGACGGCCTAGCAGTTAAGAGCACCAACTGCTCTTGCAGAGAACCTGGGTTCAATCCCCAGCACCTATATGGCGACTGAGAACTGTCCCTAACTCCAGTTCCAGGGGAATCAGACACCCTCTTCTGACCTCCGTGGCATTGCTGGAACTCATGAGCTCAAGAGGTCCTTCAGCACATCCTAATGGAGGCACTATTGTGCTAGGAACTAGATCTGAAGGCCTGAGTGCTTCCTCCATAGAAGCAATCACCATGATATTCAAAGACAGGATCATTGAAGTATTATTTATAATGGAGGAAAAAAAGTATCTAAATGTTAAATAGTGAGTATTAACAGATTTAACATATGTTCATTAGACACAAATTGAGTGCCCACCTACTGTGTGCTATGTAGTACATGACAGACATCAATTTAAAAATTATCATTCTAATTTGTTTTACAAATTTTGTACAATTCTATTAAAATTTCAAATCTGGGCCTGGAGAGATAGCCTAGCGGTTAGAGCACCCACTGCTCTTGCAGAGGACCTGGGTTCGATCCCCAGCACCCACATGGCAGCTAAGAACTGTCTGTAACTCCAATTCCAGGAAAACTCCAGTTCCAGGGGAATCGGAGACTCTCTTCTGACCTCCGCGGCATTGCATGACACGGGTGCACAAACCTACATGCAGACAGTACATTCATACACATACAAAAAATAAATAAAATTAAATAAATAAATAATAATAATAAAATTTCAAATCTGCAGACATTTTTAAGGTAACTAGAGGAAGAAATTTGGCAAAATGATTCTTGATCATTCCCAATGTTGGGGATGTGACCAAGTGGCACAGTCCTTCCCTGACCTGCACATCAGCTCCTATGCCAAGTCCCCAGCACTACAGAAATTTGAAAAATATGGAAAATTCAATTAAAATAATATAAACTGGGCTGGAGAGATTGCCTAGTAGTTAAGAGGGCTGACTGCTCTTGCAGAGGACCCAGGTTCAATTCTCAGCACCCACATGGCAGGTGAGAATCATCTTTAACTCCAGTTCCAGGGGAATCTGAAGCCCTTTTCTGACTTCCGTGGCATTGCATGACACAGGTGCACAAAACTACATGCAGACAGTACATTCATACAAATAAATAAATAAATAAATAAATAAATAAATAAATAAATAAAAATAATATAAACCTCACTTATTAAAAGTTTTCCAAATTAACAGCCAGACTAAACTAAAGAGTTAGAACACAGACCTAAATATTTCTGAGAACTTTGTCTACAATAATTGTGATTTTTAAAAGATAGATTATAGAAATAATATGGTTGGAAAAGTTGTCTCTTTACATACTAATGGCAAATCACAGAACAAAATAAATTCCAGGTAGGTTAAATTTTTAAAGCTTATATATATATATATATATATATATATTCCTAATAAGATATGTGAATATTTATATAATATTGAGTGAAAAGGCATTTCTTAAAATGACATCAAAGGCATAAAACCAACAGAAGAAAATAAAATGTTAGATCTGGTGGGATAGATTTCTCAAAATTTAAATTAGAAAACACAGCTTGGCATGAATGCATATACCTGCAGTCCTAGGTACTCAGGAGGCTGAGGTAGGAACATCACTTGAGTCCAGGAATTCCAGGACATCTGGGCAACAAAGTCAGAGCATGCCTCCAAACAGAAAAAGACAGAATGGCAAAAGCAGAAAAAGGGTGCACCATCTATGACAAAGAGTTGGTATTTTAACATTAAATAAAATGCCCATTTGAAAAATATACATTTCTTTGTGTTGGGCTGCCCCAAATATTTTGTGTATATATTCATTTGATCCTTGCAACAATCTGATGGCATAAGCATAAGAGAAAGAAATGTATTTTTAAAAAGAAATGCATACAGGGCTGGAGAGATAGCCTAGTGGTTAAGAGCACCAACTGCTCTTGCAGAGGACCCGGGTTCGATCCCCAGCACCCACAGGGTGGCTAAGAACCCATCTGTAACTCCAATTCCAGAACTCCAGTTCCAGGGGAATCCAAGACCCTCTTCTGACCTCCGCAGCATTGCATGACACAGGTGCACAAACCTACAAGCAGACGGTACACTCATACACATACAAAAATAGATAAAATTTAAAAAAAAAGAAATGCATACAGTACAACAAATGAAATATTCCATTTGACATCTAATGAAATAGATTTAAACTATACTGAAGACAAGCTGTCATGTCTACATATCACATTGACAAGGGCCAAAAACCATGATGTGTTAGTACAGATGTAGGGGATGAGAGGTCTCAGGTGCTGCTGTAAGAATACACTGAGCCTTTCTAGAGGGCATTTTGGCAATACAAGTCAAATCCCTTTTAAAGAGGATCAGCCAACTTCTGCGAGTTTGAACTAAAGAAAGAATCACAGATGTGTGCAGAGACTGATTGCAATTAGCTTTATGGCAATGTTGCTAATAATAAAGAAAATCAGAAATAACCTTAATTATAGATGGCCAGCCTATGACATGTCTACCATAGAATAATATGTGCCTATGAAAATTATAATGAAGGATGAATGAGATGGCTCAGCGGGTAAAGGCACTTGCCATCAAAACTGATCTCACACACACACACACACACACACACACACACACACACACATACACTAAGTGGGTAAATAAATAAGTGTAGAAACTGCTTTATTTCCTCAAAGCATAATTTTACTTTTTGGAAAAAAAGAAGAAAAATAATCATATAAATGAGCATGCCATATCATGGAAAGGAAATGATAGACTGCTAAATAAAACAGGAGAGTGTAAAACATTTGATCCCACTTGGTCCCATGGTGTCTTTAAAAGTAGATACATACACTGGGCTGGAGAGATGGCCTAGCGGTTAAGAGCGCCAACCGCTCTTACAGAGGACCCGGGTTCGATCCCCAGCACCCACATGGCGGCCGAGAACCATCTGAAACTCCAATTCCAGGAGAACTCCAGTTCCAGGGGCATCCGACACCCTCTTCTGACCTCCGCGGCATTGCATGACACGGGTGCACAAACCTGCATGCAGACAGTACATTGATACACATACAGAAAGAAATTTTTAAAAAATTTTTAAAAAGTAGATATATACACTAAATAGATGACAGAGAGATAGATAAATGATGAATGGAGGGATGGATAGAGATAGACAGATGATAGATGATAGATAAATGGATGGATAGACAGACTGATGATAGAAAATTTTACTAATAGCAACACACATGCCTTGATATTCTAGTGGTTATAATGGAACAACGGAAATAGGTCATTTTTCTTTGTTGTTATGTGTATTTACTAAATTTCTTATATGCAGTACCTGTTACTTTTATAGCAGATAATGCACTCATTTTAGAGTTTGTGAGAGCAGAGCACTTAATGACATGTGTAGAAAAGATAATGATATGCAAATGATCAAGCAGCAGCTCATACCTAGGATAGCCATGTGCTGCTGCCAACATTCCGCTGCTTGGCTATGATAATGAGCTTCTAGGTACTTTTCTATTTACAGAAATAAATTAGAAAATAATTTATACGTAACTCAAAAGAGCTATAACTGGGCTGACTATAAAAAAACATTACCAATGCAATCATGTGACCAGAGGAAAAAAATTACACAAATTTTGTTATTTAAATTTTACAAGGAGAAGAAATAAAAAATGCTAATATCTCTGTATATTTAACATATGATTTCAAAAATTGTTTTCATTATTGTTGTATAATTCCTTCACAGTAAACATATATAATATTTTAATTTCTAATTGAATCATTGTACAAAATAGTATGTCAGCAATATTCCATATTTCTTTTATAAATATGTGCATCTAGGTATAAAAACATCTAGAACACATTTGCTATAAGTATTTTGTACTATCTCTAGTGTTTGTTAGTGTTTGGGTTTCTTTTTTTATATTTTCTGGTTTTCTCCAATAATCACAGGGTTCTTTAAATCAGAAAAGTGATGAAAAAGACTGTACTGTTATACAATTTCCTTCAAATCCATTCTACTAATTGTTTAAGAAGCCCATAATTAATTATGCTTACAAGCCAAAGATGAATCACATATGACTTAGTATTACTAAAAATTGATAGTTCTTCTAAGACCAAATCTCAGAAATGTATTAGTATATTCTGTTGGAGAAGGATCAGTAGAAACAAGGTGTGCATGAAAATGTCCTAATGAAACCCATTATTTTGTATGCTGATTAAAAACACAAATAAATAAATAAGTAACAAAAAAAATAGAAACTTTATTTAAAGTAAGATGTCCCTTACATGTCAGACTCCAACAAGCTACAAGTGAAGCCTAAAGTACTCACCCAGCCATCTTTTCCCAGGGCCAACCATCAGCAAGGAGGCAGAGAGACTTGGAAGAGTGCAGTTGGGGTGGTGAAACGGACTACAGAAAACAACTAGCACTGACAATCCAGCACCAGCACATCAAGTTGAAAGAACAAACCAGAGCAAAACCAGGGCCAAGCCTTTGGCAGGGTGGCCTTGCTTTTGAACACTCTAGCCCTGACTCCTGAGTATGACATCCTAAACATATCAGATAAGGCCTCCAGGTTTTTGATACTTCAGCTTTAAAATTTTACAAGGAGTGAAAATTCGTACAAATATAAACATTTTTCATGTAACAAGGCTACTAGAAACTCTGGTATACCTTCAAAGTAGAGTTTCCTTAATTAGCCATAGATGAAGATGTTCATGACAAAAGAATTTTTAAAAGAAATGAGCACAGAGAACCGAGCTTCCATCCTCATCTGGCATTGCTCCTACAGGGAATGAAAGTTCCAGAATAGCAACTTTCTCCTATTTCAGAAAAACTGGGGACCCAGGTTTTGAATTTTGGCTGCCAGCCCCAATTCCAGCTAATCACCCAGGAGCACATCTCCACATGGAGAAGCTGATACAGCATCAACAAATTCTTTATCAAAATCAACACTTTGAAACACTGAGAAAATTAAAAGTGGTATCATCTACAAATGGCCCAGCCTGTTCTGTTAAAACTTTGTTCCAACTGGACACTATGTTTAAAATTATGTTTAAAAAGTGCTCTCTTTACCTCTACAGCTCACTTTTTCAGTCATATATACTTTCTGCCATCTCTAGAAAGTTTGATTATTCTTATGATTTTCCACATTATATTTATAGGTACTATTCATGGAAATATGTATAATGTAGTCAATTTCATTTTGCTTACTAAAAGAGAAAACATATTTGAAATTTATTTTTCAGTACAAATTTCCAATCCTCTATATCAAATTTCACTTTCTCTATTTCTCCCCAGCCCAAACATAGACCCACACAGATGCACAGAGGCACCCTTATGAGCATACATGAATACTATGCCAGACTTCTGAAAATAAATATTTAAACATGATCCAAAAGTGATAGTAAGGTTGAATGCTAGTTCCAAGAAAACAAGTTGATTCTGGTGACAAAATAAAGCACTATCCATGTTCATCAGAGTCTGTAAATTTTTCCTCTAGGTCAATATTAATCAAAATAATAGATCACTATTATTATAATAGCCAACTATCACAATTGATTTGTATAAAAGAGAAGCAACAGTCTAAGAAAGTAAAAGTCTTTATAAAAATACTGGGTTTTTACTTCTCTCCTAATTTCAGATGTCCTGGATACCTCAGAGCTGCTTCTCCCCAAACATCATCAAAACATCCAGAGAACACCCTTGTCAGGCACAGTCACATCAGCTCAGAAATGGCAGCATCCCTGGCACCCGCACATATGAGAAACTCTAAATGCTGAATTAAATACCTCTCTTTCAGAAATTAACTTCTTCCCCTCTTCCTTTTGTGGCCACAGTTTCCTCATTGGGAGCCTCAATTGCTGTCATTATTTCTCATTGAAATTACTCTCTACCTCCACACCCTTCCACGTAGGAAACCTAGCTTTTATCTTTGACTTGCACATGCACACCAGAGAGGAGGGAACAGTTCATTGCTATTTGCCACTCTCTTCCAATAGTAAAATAGCAGACAGGGATGCTGGCTTAGGACCCAAGTCAGCTAGCCAGCAGAACCATACTGCTGCCTATTTGTCTGATACTCACACTTTCAGACAGCATAGAAGATGTTCACATGGTGGGGGGAATTATTCAAAGGCAAAAAGCTGCTGTGTTTGACCTTTCACCTGGAGCTTGGGCCCACTCTACACAACATACTGCAACTTTGGATTATTCTGAAATAGACACCCTCAAAATTACAGAGGTCACTGTGAGGTCACTATCAAGCTTGAAAGAAGATTTTGAGGAAAGGAAAAAGAGAATTATGAAAGATATTATTAGCTATTTGTGAAATAAAAATAAAATATAGGTGGGTGTAGTGGCCACACACCTTTAATCTCAACACTCAGGAGGCAGAGGCAGACAGATCTCTGTGAGTTCAAGGCCAGTCTGGTCTACATAGGAGTTCCAGGCCAGCTGGGGCTACAGGGGTACCCTGTCTCAAAAAAGACATAAATAAATAAATAAATAAATAAATAAATAAATAAATAAATTGATCAGTGAAGACTTCTGTTTTTTAGGGACTATTAATTTTCACAGAACACTGAGTTTTCAAAAATGGTTTAAAATTCAAATTAGAGTCATAATAGCTGATATTTTATAAATCACTTATTATACAACTTCATGTTACTTTTCCCTTTAGTCCTGAAAACAACTCAACTAAGAGTAGGTCCTCTAAGCAGGCTTTATTACCACGATCCCCATTATTCATAGGAGAAACCAAACACTTGGAAACTAACTTTCCTGAGTTTACTGATCACAAAAGAGAAAAGTTTGGACCTAGGAAGACAAAGTTTAAAGGCCAAGCTCTGTACCCCATTTCATCTCCAAACTACCGAAAAATAAGGCACTTTGCTCCTCAAAGCTGCCCCTGTACTTCATATATAACTAGATACATACACGAGATTAAAATCTCCTTCCTTGAGAAAGGTAGCTGTGGTCATTAGAAGAGATGCAATGCTGTTCACTCATATCAACTTCCTTATAAATCTAGTATGCTTTGCCATAAGAAGCAGCCAAGGCTGCACTGGGATTCTAAAAAGCAGCTTCTTTAACAATACGAATAATGGTCTTTCTTGGGTAAATGTTTTGCAGATCCTTTCAGGACTGCTTTATCCGAACACTGAGGTCCTTAGACCCTTCCACACTCACAGTTCTCCACAGTGTAACAGCAAAATGAAACAGACCCAACAGAGAGGTCTCAAGGTCTTTTGTTAAAACATTTCTTTTCTTTTTTTTTTTTTTTTTTTTTTTTTTAGATAACATTTGATTGAACTCCTTTTCATTGCCAAGCACTAATGTAGATGCTTTTACAGGAATTCTACCATTTATTTTTCAGTTCTTGAACTGTGACTCAACTTTTTTTTTTTTTAAATTTTTTTATTATTATTATTTTTAATTTTTGTTTATGTCGTATGTTAATGTATTGTCTTGCATGCAAGGTTCTGTGCACCCCGTGTCGTGCAAGTGCCGCGGAGGTCAGCAAGGGGTCTCGATCCCTGGAGCTGGAGTTCTCCTGGATTGGAGTTACAGAGGTTCTCAGCAGCCGCATGTGGGTGCTGGGGATCGAACCCGGGTCCTCTGCAAGAGCGGTCGGTGCTCTTAACCGCTAGGCTATCTCTCCAGCCCAACTCAACTTTTTTTTAGATAGTAAAGTACTATTACTAAGCACAAATCACACCCTGTGCTGAGAACTTTACATTTACCCATTGGGTTTTTCCTTGTAATATTTTGGCAAGGTAAACTACTATCCAGAAAAAAGTTTGTAGAGGAGAAGTAGTAACTTGTCCAAGATTGTATTATTGGTGAGTGTTAGAAGCAGAGTTTGAAGTTAGGGGTGCTTCTCAGGGGATTAAAAGGAATACAGTTACATTTAAGTAGAGCAAGTAGAGGCTGAACCATAGAATTCTCCTTTAAGAAAAGAAATAGTTTTTTGCCGGGCGTGGTGGCTCAGCCCTTGATCCTAGCACTTGGGACGCAGAGGCAGGCGGATCTTTGTGAAGTTCAAGGCAGCCGGTCTAGCAGAAGAGTGAGTTCCAGGACAAGTGGGCTATAGGAGACCCTATCTCGAAAAGACCGNTAAAAAAAAAAAAAAGTTGAGTCACAGTTCAAGAACTGAAAAATAAATGGTAGAATTCCTGTAAAAGCATCTACATTAGTGCTTGGCAATGAAAAGGAGTTCAATCAAATGTTATCTTTCCGTCTGTTTTTATCTAATTTGACACACACAAGGTAGCCAAATGAAAGTAGCATCTTAGAAGAGTACAAAAGCAGGACTGGTCTTGCTAAAGACCAAAATGATAGCTTCAGAGAAATAGAAACGTGGACTCTGGAAGCAAAGGCAGAGACAAGAAACCCAAAATGCAGGTAGAAAAATTCAGAAAGCATAGCAGCTTGGGGGCCACTCAGTACAGAGGTCAGGAGACTCAGCAGACTCGCAGTTCATGGAACAGCTCTGGAACTGGGTGTTCATATCGACAGCTCTGAGTCATCAAGACAAACTGGTAGGAAATTAAATAGAAAAATCAGAAGATAAAACTGTGATGTAACCTCAACTACACATAGACACCAAAATATTAATAAAAGCTATGTTTACTTTTTATTTATTGCTATTATTATTGTGTGTGTGTGTGTGTGTGTGTGTGTACATGCCACAATTGGTATGTAGAGGTCAGAAAACAACTTTCAGTAGTTGGTTCTCTCCTTCAATTGTGGGTTCAAGTGTGTTTACCTTCTGGGCCATCTTGCTGGCCTAAGGGCTGTTGCATAGTGGCCTTGCAGGTCATTGTAATTCCATTCATTAACTTTTCTGTATTTCATAAACCACAAACTTCTTAGGAAGTCAGAATGCATAAGTAAATTGTAAAAAATACTGCTGATTCTTAAAGAGAAGGTCAAGAATCATAAGGAACACCCGGATGTATGGATGTATAACAGAAAGATTGGGGGCTGGAGAGATGGCTCAGTGGTTAAAAGCACTGATTGCTCTAGCAGAGGACCCAGGTTCAATTCCCAGCTTCCACATGGCACCTAAGAACTATCTTTAAGCTGGGTGTGGTAGCATACACCTTTAATCCTAGCACTCAGGAGGCAGAGGCAGGCAGATCTCTGTGAGTTTAAGGCCAGTATGGTCTACAAAGTGAGTTCCAGGCCAGCTGGGAGACCCCATCTCAAAAAGAAAGAAAAGAAAAGAAAAGAAAAGAAAAGAAAAGAAAAGAAAAGAAAAGAAAAGAAAAGAAAAGAAAAGAAAAGAAAAGAAAAGAAAAGAAAAGAAAAGAAAAGAAAAGAAAAGAAAAGAAAAGAAAAGAAAAGAAAAGAAAAGAGAAGAGAAAAGAAAAGAGAAAAGAAAGAAAGAAAGAAAAGACTGATTCATTCCCTATTAGAACACTTTTTCAAATACTCTATGTTGCTCCTGGAAAGATAAAGATTTACCGAAGAGTGACTAATATGAGGGAAAAAGATAAGAAGAATTGTTGCCCAACAAATTCGCCTGAAAAGAATGCTAAAAGTAGGCATGTTTCAGAGGGTTATTGAAAATACCAGTCAATATCAACATACAGCTTAGAATCACATATGATTACCTCTATCTTTACTTGCAACAATTTTGACACACTCACATTTTTTATAGTAAAAAAACTATTTAAACAACTATAAAGAAAGAATAAAATAAACTGATAAAATGGAGAAATTTCAGGATGCACAGTCAAAATGAAATGTACATTTTTTTATCATACAAAGTAGGAATTATGCTGCTTTCAGCAAATAGAAAGAAGAATGGGAGGCAGCTCAGAAAGCAAATGACATGCTCAGAAACAAACTTAGGGCAACATTTCTAGTTTCTGACCTACAGTGTTTAACACTTCAGAATGTCCAACTAGCAGGTATTACACCAGAGAGATGTACAACAGACACCAGATGGTTTCATTCCAAAGAGTATGTATCTCTCAAGAAGTACAAATGATTTTCCCATTTCTTCATTCATCAGAGTTCTTACTTTAGGAAGAGGGAAAAGCAAAAGAGTAAAACAACACAAAGTCCTGGGACATTGCAAAGTCTAAGCTACTCTAAACACTGGTGTGTTATCAGCAGTCATGTTACACTGATAGTGTGGATTTAAGATGAACTGAGGGAAGCACAGCCACAGGATTGACCTTTGGTAGAATCAAGGCTAGAGTTTAGAATATGTGTCCCCAAAACAATATTTAATTTAACCTTTTATACTTCTTCCTAAAACTTCACACCCTAGATCTGTCACTTTAGCTGACTCAGCTAATGTGATTATTTCATTTTTTTTTTTAATTTTGACTCTGGTGGAGATCAAAAGCAATGGACATCATCTTTAATAACAGATGCATCCTTGTTTAACAATGAGAAAAGGATAAGTCCATGTCACCCCTGTAACTTGTTCTCCTAAGTGTGTTCTCTGCTCTTCATGGGCTTTATTCTCAGCAGTGGTATTTTCAAGTCTTTATTTCTATCACAAGAAAATTCTGTAAACAGAAAGGTAAAGAGAAAATAAATTAAAACAAATATCTTCCCTCTATTATTATGTTTGGGAGAATATTTTAATCCATTTTAAATTGGTTATACCCAAGTCTTAGAAATGCAAACTCCTGTGATCACAGGAGACCCTGAGCATTTCAGGATCTTAAAGGAAAGAAGGGCAGAATAAATAAGTTCCTGCTTCTGATTAATTTTTTTCTCTTTTGAATTAATTAATGCTGTGGAAATCCCAGGCAACTGCTATTTCATTTGTGACTGAATTGGGTCCAAAGGAGAGAAATATGTAAAACATTATTTAATTAAATCTTCACAGATTTTTTTCCTCGGCCACTTCCTCTCCTACCAAGGAACATGCATCCAAGCTAGGAGGAGAGTTTCATGTTTGTGGCTGCCGGTTGCCTTGGGCAGCTCTCCTGTGTTTGGAGCTCTGTGGTATCTGGAGTCACATTGTTCTCAGGATCAAACCCTTGAGTACAGTTCTCAGGCTTCTGGCCTTACTTCAAAGCCATCTTCAGCAAAATCCAAAGCTCTTAGGAAGCCTGTTAGTGTTGGTATGCACAGGGCACCTGCAAAGCACAAGTGGAGACACTTTTGTCCTCATATATGTAGCTTTGCTTTTACTTTGGGAAGTAGCACGGAGATGAAAGTGGAGAAATCCTAAATCATTCAACTTTAGTTACATAATCCTGATGCAAGAAATAAGAAGCAAGGGTCTCCTTTCCTGATTCTCAGCTGAGAATACATGTAGGGAGGAGGGGAAAGCAGGTTGTTTTAGTACCTGCATTATGGCTCCAAAACAAAATGTAAGCATGTTAATCTCCTGCTTAAAAGGCTTTGCTACTTCCCCACCACCTACAGGATACTGACTCCTTGGTATATCTATAACCCATGATTAATCTGGTTGCATACCATCCTTCTAATCTTATTTCCTGGCACCTATGTTCATATTGAGCAATGTTTTTATATCTTAGATAATCACACCTCAGTGCTTTCAAACTTGCACGTTGACATAAGATGAAGTCCTTTAAAGTCCATTGATACCTGTATCTCATTTCCAAAGATTGATGTAATTGGTTGAAGGAAAGCCTTACGGAAATAAAAAAAAAAATTGCAAGTAGCAGAGATCAGGGATTTCCCAAGACCACCTGAAGCACAGCTCTCTTCACAACAGCAAGGAGCTGGAACCAACCCAAGTATCCCTCAACTGACAAGTGGATAGAGAAAATGTGGTACATCTACACAATGGAGTTCTATGCAGCAGTAAAAAAAGATGACATCATGAACTTTGCAGGTAAATGGATGGAACTAGAAGATATTATGTTAAGTGAAGTAACACAGTCCCAGAAAAACAAACGACGAATGGTATCCCTCATCTGTGGATGCTAGCGCCAATTACCTAGTAGTAAGAATTTCTTGTGCAGGGCTCCTTGAGCTTTTGTCCAAGTAGTTGGGAGTGGTGCATATTGGAAACAACAACAACAACAGAAAAGACTTCGTCAAAGAACTGACTGAAACAGTGAACTTCTGTTCGAAACAGTCATCTTCTATATCGAGAATTTTGAGAAAGACTGAGAAAAAGATGAAAAACATGTTTGGCAGAACGCATGAGCTCTGGTGGGGTGGGGGGTAGGGAGGGGGACACGGGTCTAGTTTTGATTTGTAACATAATCTTTTACAAAAAGATATTTAAAACAATTTTAAAAAAGAAGAAAAAAATTGCAAGTAGCAAACTGGAGAGATGGCTCAGCAGTTAATATCACCAACTGCTCTTGCAGAGGACCCAGGGTCGATTCCCAGCACCCACATGACAGATGAAAACCGTCTTTAACTCCAGTTCCAAGGGAATCCGACACCCTCTTCTGTTTTTGTTTTGTTTTGGTTTGGTTTGGTTTGGTTTGGTTTGGTTTGGTTTTTTTGGTCTTTTTGAGACAGGGTCTCCCTGTAGTCCCAGCTGTCCTGGAACTCACTCTGTAGACCAGGGTGGCCTTGAACTCACAAAGATCCACCTGCCTCTGCCTCCCAAGTGCTAGGATTAAAGGCATGTGCCACCAAGCCCGGCTTTTTTTGTTTGTTTGTTTGTTTGTTTTGTTTTGTTTTTTCGACACCCTCTTCTGACCTCCACGACATTGTATGACACAGGTGCACCAACCTACATGCAGACAGTACATTCATACACATAAAAAATAATAAATAAAAGAAAAAAATTGCAAGTAGCTAGAGGGGGCACTCAGTGCTTGCTCAAGTATGGGGTCCTAGGTTTGGTCCCAGAACCACGCAGAAAAAAAAATTCAAATTATTAGGTTTCTTTCTGGTCAAGATTGAGAATCAGGCTCGATGACTGATATACAGTACATTATGGAATACTGCAAACAATATCCAGTATTAAAATGTTTGTAATTGTCTTTTCCACTTTTTTCAGGTTTGACATTGGGGCTATGCTTGTATATCAGTATGCCTTACTTACTTTTCTCATCGTTATGTCAAAATATCTAATGTAACCAATACAAGGAGAGGACTAAATTATTTTTGCTCACAGTTTCAGAGGGTTTAGTTCATTGGGACAGGGAAGATGTAGCAGAAAAGAACAGTTAACATGGTGTCACAGAGGAAAAGGATCAAAGGGAACACAGGAAGGACCAGGCAAGCTGAACCTCCCAAGGCCACCCCCCCCACCCCTGCCTGCTTCCTCCCACCCACCTTTCACCATTGCTCAACACAGTCATGTTACGCAACATCAGGGATCAGCCCACTCGTTATGCCAGAGCCCTGTAGATCTCATTGACAATAAAAGTTAACAAGGTCAGCCTGGTCTACAGAGTGAGTTCCAGGACAGCTGGGTCTACAGGGAGACCCTGTCTCGAAAAGAAAAAAAAAAAAAAAAAAAAAAATTAACTAGCCCAGCACTTCATCAAAATTAACCAGCCCAACAATTCACAAGAATTGTGCCCGTTCTATTTTTGTGAAGCGTCTTTGTAAGATTGGTGTTGTTCTTAAATATTTGATAGAATTAACTCAGGAAAACTATTTGAGCCTGAAGTGGTTTGGGTTTTTTGGGGTTTTTTTGTTTTTTGTTTTTGTTTTTTTGCCTTTTTGAGACAGGGTCTCCTTTTAGTCCTGAAGTTTTCTTTATAAAAACTTTTATTCTTTAACCAGAATATCAAATTTTTTTCATAGACAAAGGACTATGTAAGTTTTCTATTTCATCTTCTATCATTTCTGGTAAATTGTACTTCATGGAACTTATTTCACCTAAGTTGTGCAAATTTTTGTATAAAGATGTTCATAATATTCTATTATTATCTGTTTAACATCTATAACACCTATAGCAATAATTTCTCTTTAAATTTTTCCCTTTTTGTTTTTTGTTTTTCAGTTTTCAGTTTTGTCTATTTTTTATTTATTTGTTTTTATTTTATGTATATAAGTATTTTGCCTAAATATATTCAAGCGTACTATGCGCATGCAATGCCAGCAGAGGCCAGAAGAAAAGTCAGATCCCTTGGAAGTAGAGTTCCAGATGAATGGTTGTTAGTTGCCATGTGGGTGCTGGGAACCAAACCCAGGTCTTCGGGAAGAATAGTCAGTACTCTTAACTGCTGAGTCATCTGTCCAGCCCTCTTATTTTGTTTTTGAGACAGTGACTCATGGGTAGTAGCCCAGGCTGCCTTGAAACTAGCTAATCCAGACTGGACTCAAAGTGGTGATCCTCCTGTCTCTGTCTCCCAAGTGCTAGAATTACAACTGTATACCACCATGGGGAAAAAACATTTTTATAAGTGTTCTTATGTCTGTCAACAATGATGTGCCTAAATGTGCTTTCCCTTATATTTATGTTGTTTGGAATTCAAAGAGTTTCTTAAAACCTTTAAGTTTAAATCCTTCACCAGATTTGGAGAATTTGGTAGTATTTCTTCAGACATTTCCCGCCCTAATATCACTGTGTATTTTCTGGCTCTCACATGTTGATCTCTTAATGTCAGTCTCCCTATTTCTAAGGCTGTACTAGCATTCTTCATCTGTGTTCTTAAACAGGGGAAATTTCTATTAATCACTTTTCAATGGGCTGAATTTTTCTTCTGTTATATCTATTCTGCTGATTGTTGCATCCAATAATTTTGTTATTTCAGACATACTTTAGTTTCCATTTGTCTCTTTTTTATATAGTTCTCCTCTCCTCTCTCTCTCTCTCTCTCTCTCTCTCTCTCTCTCTCTCTCTCTCTCCTCATTTCCTGCATTTCACATGTTGGAAAATAGTGGATTGTAACCTGGAGACTCTGGATTCTTTTACAGTTTTCTAAAGAGTGTTGTTTCAGCAAGAAGCTTACCTGTAAGACTCAAAAGCCTGCCCCATCTGCAGTCCACAGCAACACAAATATTTGTCTAGTTCTCTCAGCCTTACTCAGGCTGTCCTGCCTGTCTGTGCATAGTTTCAGGATCAGCCAGAGATTCAAAGTTTAAGCACTGCACTTGGGGGCTCCCCTCCTGTGACTCTTTCCCCAGTACTCCTCAGGTCCTGGCAGCCTGTCTTCTTGGAGTTCCCCAGCAGAGGGAATGCTGGTTTTATTAAAATGGCTAGCTTGCCCAGCACCCTCCTGTCTTCCAAATGTTATCTTCCTCAAGAGTTAGCTTGCTTCTTAAATGGTTTGCCAGTGCCTTCAGGTAGCTACTTTTTGTGTGTTTTGTCCAGTGTTTATCACTGTTCCTAACTGACTTTCCCTTGTGTGTATGCACATGTGTCCATGTACGTGTGTAGGCTAGAAGTTAATATCAGGTGTTTTTCTCTATCATTCTTCACTTTATTTTTAAGACAGGGTCTGTCACTGAACCTAGGCCCTGTCAGTTTGGCTAGGGTGGCTAGTTACTGAGCTCTAAGGGACTCTTCTGTCTCTGTCCCCCTCCTGGGGTCACCAACACACTCTGCACATGGCTTGTCTGTGGGTTCTGGGAGTCTGAGCTCAGGGACCGCAGGCTATAGCAGCAAGCACTTACCTACTGCGCTCTCTCTCCAGCCCTCCTAATCGACTGTAAGTAGATCACTTTGAAATGGCCTTTCTCACCACCAGTTACTCACTACATATAAAAGAACTGACTGAAACAGTGAAATTCTGCCCAAAACAGTAAACTTCTGTGTCAAAAAACTTTTAAAAACACAGAGAAAAAGATGCAAGACATGTATGGCAAAATGCACCGAGGTCTGGTGGAGTGGGGGGCAAGGAAGGGGAATGGGTCTAAATTGGATTAAGAAATGTTGTATGAAATGCACAAAACTTCAATTAAAAAAAGTTCCTTCCACTGTCTTAATGACAAAGTAGATGATGCCATGATTTTTCACTTCTCCAAGCCTTTATGTGTCACATTCCTATCTGCCCTGTCCTTTCCTTTGTTCAACTAAACAGTAATGAACCTTTAATTTCTACCACAACTATCACCTACTCTGTGAAAAATCTTCTCTGATTGCCCTAAGGCAAATCAGTAATTCCCAATCTTGATTTATTCAATCTTCTTTTTATTTTTATTTATTCAATCTTCTACCATGTTGTTCTGCATTTACTAGTTTATGTGTCTATTTTGCCCACAAATTTGTGATATTGTAATGTACAGGAATAACTTAGGCCCTATATTCTAGGGGTTGGGAATATAGCTCAGCAGTAGAGCATTTCTAAGTGCTTGTAAGGATGAGGGTTCCAACCCAGAACAAGAGAAACAGAGAGAACAGCATCATTTTTACTCTATCCCCTTGGTGCCTGAGATATCTTAGCTACTGACATTTAGTCAGTAGATAAGTGAGTGAATTCAGTGAGGGAACAAGGCACCAAATTACCACCTTAAATAACCTTTAGGCAGGATCAAAAATTCAATACCTTATGGGAAAATCTTAAAATGAGACTGGGAGATTACATTTTCATATTCTTTCAATCTTGCCCTCATGCAAGTGATTTAAGGAAAGGTGTGGGAGGGAGAGAACTGATGTTTACTAAGGGTGCACTGAGTACTAGGTACCCTTATCTACCTATGCTATGGAATTCTGTTAATCCTTCAAGTAGAAACCCTCTATGCCCTATTTATATATTTTTAAGATAGTTTGGTTTTACCATTCCCCAATTTTAAATATCTAAAATTTCAATTGAGAATATTTAAGCTAGAAATAACTCAGATGTCAATCATAAATCAAACAAAGGTATATATATTTAAAATATTATGTAGAAGAAAATGAGGTAAAACTATGTAAACCACCATAGAACTCTAAGCCATAATTTTAAATGAAAAAAAAAAGAATATGTAAAGTATAAACCAATATGTGTGAAAGGGAGGAGTGTTTCCCTTGCATGAAATAAAACTGCATATTTTTATATAATTGTATATATTTGTATATGATTATATAGGAAGAAGTCTGGAGTGATAAAAATCAAGTTGAAAATAGCAGTTATGAGAAAGTAGTTAAGCTCAGAAAGAGAAATAGAATTTAGGCTGAAGAGAGCTATTAAGGGAATCTTCCTTCTTTCTTCAATAATTATTCACTCGAGAAATATTTAATGATTATTTGCTATATGTTTAGTGCTGTTCTACAACAAGAATTAACTTGTCTTCTATTAGTTTAATTTTTTTTAATATTTTTAAATTTTTTAATATCCTCTCAATAAATGGAACCTTAAAATGTGATTCTTTATCTTCTTAATATACCAACTAGAAACCTTTAAACATAAACACATTCATTATTTTTTAATTTTACACATATGAGTGTATTGCCTGCACGTATGAAAGTGCACCCATATCATGGAATCCCGAAAGGTCAAAAGAGGGTGTTGGGGCAACTGGAAGTAGAGTTAGGATGGTTGTGAGCTGCCATGTGGGTGCTAGGAATCAAACCCAGGTCGTCTACAAAAGCAGCCAGTGTTCTTAACCACTAACCCATCTCTCCAGCCCCCCCATGTTTGTTATTTTTAAAATCTGTTCTCCCTAACTCAGATTAAAATACAATCTTTTGTGTGCTGAGGCTGGAGTTCCATGGCCTTTCATCTTCATTTTCCTTCCACACCCCTGAAATTACCACTCTCCCATTTCCCTTTTCATGCCCTGACAGCCACTCTTCTCAGATCTGGTGCTACATGGTGGAGTCTGAAAGGTATCGCCTTCCTAATTACATGTAAAGCTACACACCATTTTTTCATTCATTGCTTGAGCAGCCTGGAAGGTAAGCCTAGCCTTCACGAGGTTTGCTCTGCACGGGGCTCACTCACTAGAGGAGTATATTAATATCTTTGTTCCTTAAACCAAGTCATTTCCCTGTCTTAGCTGCGTCATAGAAGACAACTTCTTATAAAAATATTGGAATTATTTGATACAGCTTAAAATTTTAATTTTTCTTTTCCTCCTGACAAAGCTTTCACTCGCTCAACAAGGAAACCCACTCACTGCCTTTCAGCAGCACAGCTTCCAAAAATCCTGCTTGCCTGTGACTCTGGCTCCCTAGGACTTACCGGTTGGCTCACCTTGGCGTAAACTCTTTCCCACATGGCCACACTCTAGTTGTCTAGGGACAAATATTCAGGTATTGTATATTCTCTTCTCTCTCCTCTCTCTCCTTTCTTCTCTCTCTCCTCTCTTCTCTCCTCTCTCTTTCTCTCCTCTCTGTCTCTCCTCTCTCTGCTCTCTCTCTCCTCTCTCTCTCCTCTCTTCTCTCTCTCTCTCTCTCTCTCTCTCTCTCTCTCTCTCTCTCTCTCTGTACTGAAGATTGAACCTAGGACTCCATGTATGTTAGGCAAGTGCTCTACCACTGAAGTATATCCTCAGCCCTCTTTTCTACTTTTTTGGTGTCAGGGTCTCACTAAGTTGCCCAGAATGCCCTTGAACTCACTCTGAAGCCCAGGTAGCTCTTGAATGTAGGATGCTGCCTCAGCCTCCCAAATAGCTGGAATTTCAGGTTTGCACCACCAGACCTAGCAATCCATCACATTCTCTTGAATCCTGTTCTTCAGAATTAGCATCCCCGGTTCTTTGAACCTCAGAGAAGCTTCTGCTCAGCATAATTTCATAAACCTTAGACTATTCATGACAAATGCCAGCAAAGATTTACATAGACTACAATATGAGTATATCCTGACATTTTGTAGACCCAGGCTGCATCTCAAACTGATGTCATGCTCTTTTTCCTTCTTAAAAAATAACCTCAGCTAGAATCTCCTAAAAAAGTCAAGCTGTAAGCAATATTATGACTACTGTCACCAGCATGAATACTGTCATCAATACTGAAGCTCCTACAAGCGGCCCCAAGGCTGGTCTCTGCAAAAGCACCAGCAAGGCTCCTCAGCTGAGTCTTTTTTTTTTTTAAGGTTTGTTTTTTTTATTAATTTTATTTATTTCTGTATGTGTGAATGTACTGTCTGCGTGCAAGTTTGTGCACCCGTGTCGTGCAATGCCGCGGAGGTCAGAAGAGGGTGTCGGATTCCCCTGGAACTGGAGTTCTCCTGGAATTGGAGTCTCAGACGGTTCTCAGCCGCCATGTGGGTGCTGGGGCTCGAACCCGGGTCCTCTGCAAGAGCGGTCGGCGCTCTTAACTGCTAGGCCATCTCTCCAGCCCCTCAGCTGAGTCTTAAACATCTCCAGATTTTGAGAGTCCATTGGAGCATTTCCACAATTGGATTATAGTCACTGGCCTCTATAAATCTGTAATTCGGGAGCTCAATTCCTGTCTCCCCTGAAAAGCTGCTGAGAGTTCTACAGCTAGCCAGAATCAGAGGGTCCCTACCACCTCCTCACCTCCCTCTCTGCCAGTACCAAGTACAGAATTCTGTCTGCATGGTATCTCCAAACAGAACAACAGACTCCAGACTTCATTTCAGAGACTTTTCTTCCTTCTACTTAGTTTGCCTTTTGTTTTCTTTCTCATCCACTACTTTCCTCACCCTGATAATAACAGTATTGAATGTGCCTGCAGTGTGGAAGACCACGTGTGCTGCATGGTAGAGAAAAAAAAAAAATCCAAGAACAAAGGCCGAGCTGGTTAAGAGCACTGGCTGCTCTTGAAGAGGACCCATGTTCGATTCCCAGTGCCCACATGGCAGCTAACAACCATCTGTAGTTCCAGGGGATCAATGCTCTCTTCTGACTACCATACTAACATACATGCAGGCAATACATTCACATACACATAAAATTTTTAAAATCAAATTAAAAAAATCTAAGAACAAAATAGCCTAGAAAAAAGTGGAGGGCAAATAGTAAACAAAGAAGTCATACCTATAATAGATCATTTGCCACTGTAATATCTGCTATGAGGAAAATTAAAGGGGATCCCAGATCTTTGCAGGCAAATTGGATGTGAACTGAGAAGATAGGGAAGGTTTCTCTGAAATGACATTAAAAATGGGGACCTAGGCCAGCAAAGCAGCTCAGCAGGTAAGAGTGCTTGCTGAAGAAGCCTGACAACAACCTGAGTTCTGTCCCCAGAAGCCATAGTAGAAAGACAGAATTTCTGAAAGTTATCCTCCGACCTCCACATTGTACAATGGCACATACAGGCCCACACCCACCTCCTGAACCTACTCATGTACAATTAATTAATTATATTTAAGTTTTCAAAAAACAAAACTGCTGGGGGCTGGAGAGATGGCCTAGCGGTTAAGAGCGCTGACCGCTCTTACAGAGGACCCGGGTTCGATCCCCAGCACCCACATGGCGGCCGAGAACCGTCTGAAACTCCAATTCCAGGAGAACTCCAGTTCCAGGGGAATCCGAGACCCTCTTCTGACCTCCGCGGCATTGCACGGCACGGGTGCACAGACTTGCATGCAGACAGTACATTCATACACATACATAAATAAACAAAATTAATTAAAAAAATTAAAAAAAAAACTGCTGGGAGAGGTCAGGTGTTGGAGGGGCTGGACACTGACAATCTGTTGTTGCTTATTTGGTTTGGTTTTTAAGGAAAAAGTAGGATAGGAAGACTTGAAACCCAAAGAATGTTAAGTGCGGGGTTTTCTCTATACGATAAATATGAAATTTGAGTCAAAGGAGGAAAAAAAGGGTAGGCATGAGAAACACAATTCTGAGAGCACGGTTACCTCTGGGTGCACAAGAGACGGGGTGTAAAACAGAAAGGCTTCAGCCGCATGGCAGCATTTACTTCTTTTTTTTAATTAATTAATTAATTTATTTATTTATTTATTTATTTATTTATTTTTGGTCTTTTCGAGACAGGGTCTCCCTGTAGCCCCAGCTGGCCTGGAACTCACTCTGTAGACCAGGCTGGCCTTGAACTCACAAAGATCCATCTGCCTCTGGCTCCCAAGTGCTAGGATTAAAGGTGTGTGTCACCACGCCCTGCTTATTTTTATTATTTCACTTACTATAGCTTGCTGCTCCTAGTCCTAAATATAGGCCAGAACATTTAACCTAAAAAAGGAGCTAAGTATGTAGAGCCAAATGGTGCCCTGGTATTTTGAATACATATTTACTATCTATAGTTCCAACACTGAACTCTTAGGTTTTCCAAAAAAGCAACTTTCTGTGCTCATTTGAGGTCAATTTATTTATTTATTTATTTATTTATTTATTTATTTATTTATTGGTCTTTTTGAGACAGGGTCTCCCTGTAGCCCCAGCTGCCCTGGAGCTCACTATGTAGACCAGGCTGGCCTTGAACTCATAGAGATCCACCTGCCTCTGCCTCGTGAGTGCTGGGATTAAAGGCATGTGCCTCCACGCCCAGCCAAGGTCATTTTATTATCATTAAAAACATACATTTAAAGAAAAATGTTAAGCTTTTGCATTCATTGTCCAAAACTACAATTTGATGAAAATTTCACTGACTTCTAAGAATAATCATTCTACATTCAAATTATTTGTGATTACACAATGCTTTGAAAATACTCACTACAATCTATGTTATAGTCTAGGGGCTTATTTCTGTAATATCCGGCAAAATTTCAACCTTATAGAATTGAATATTGACATCAAAATTTCTGCTACAACAGGAGGAGCACCTTTGATGGAAGAACATTATTAAAATCATACCTTTTCACTTAATTTTCTTTGTACAAATAGCACAGATCTCATTTCTCTTTCCTTCCAATCCACAAATACAATAAAAGCTGTCTTTAAAAAAGGTCTTTAAATTAAACATGGCAATGAAATGAGTCCTGGGACCCCGAAAATACCAGAGCCTGTGACAGCTTTTGTTACCTCAATGTCTGGAAAATATCTCACTGCATCTTTATGTGAATACTATACTTTAAATCATATTTTAAGTACCATAGAATACAGGATGTGTTCTTGGGGGAGAAAAGAAAGAAAAAAGGAAGGAAGGAAGGAAGGAAGGAAGGAAGGAAGGAAGGAAGGAAGGGAGGGAAAAGTAAGTTTTTTTCCTCGACATTCTTCAGTTTATATAACAAGGTTTGGACTTAGATTGTTTTATTAATCATTCCTCCATGTTCACTTCCTTGTTCTTAATCACAAATCTAATCATGTGTTTTTATAAATATTCAAAATTAAATATATTTATCTACTTATGTAAATACTTTTCAGTGAACTTCAATCAATAGCCTGAGTAGTGAGCTCCTTGACAAACGCATCTGGAACTTTTTAGACGTGTTCTAGCAGCTTATAAACTCATAGTAGACTTAATTGTTTAAGTACATCAACATTCTACTCCTTCACAAATGGGTATAAAAGATTAATTCCAAGTTTTGCTTTACTTACCAAGCTCTGCCATTCCACCCCTTTGCCTGAATATTATCAGCTCTTCGGATACTCATTCTTGCTAAGTAAAAGGATATTTCTTCTCTAGCTGGATTAATAATCAACTTTCTAGATAGTTCATTTGTAATTCTCTTCTGGTTAACCCTTAGCACGACGGCAGTCTGCCTAGCTCAAGCTAATCGATTTATGAAGGGGGGGTGGAATGGGAAATTTAATCATGCAGATGACACGTGGAAAATGAAAATGAGGGACAGTTTACACTGGGCACAAAAGAACAGTCTGCCTTACAGTTTTACATGAAAGGTATGTTTGTTAGGTATTACAAAAGCACTCGGGTCATAAACACAGGAAACAACAACAGGAGGAGAAAAACCTAGCAGGCTTGCAGCACCCGAGGCCAGCGCACACCAGTCCACATTTACTGCTTTCTTGCATGCAGATAAACACAATTAGAATATGGCATAAGAGTTGTATTTTTTTTTTTAACAGAAGGGTCTGACTTTTGAATTCCAAACGCTTCCATTCACAACAGCAGTAGTCACTGGGACCCCTATCCCATAATAAGTGCTACCTGAGGATTTAGGGCAATTTTCTCCAAATGTGGTCTGTGAACTCTTAAATCAGAATGTTCTGAGATGCTTGTGAAAATGTACACACCTGGCCCCTAGTGAGAAATCCTAAGCACCCCAGGCAGTTGTTGTGTGCCTTTAAGGTTTAAAGGGCCCCGAGCAGCCAAAGGACTATTTCTGACCTCCTATCAGAGACTCCAAAACAATGCCTTAGAATTAAGAATTCTTCCTATTAGTTTGACCTTCACCTTTTAAAATTTTGATTTAACTTTTTTTAAGTGTGTGTGTGTGTGTGTGTATTTACAAATGCAAGTACAGGCCAGAAGTATCATAGTGCCCTAGAGTTGAAGTTATAGGAAGCTATGGCCACCTGATGTAGGTGCTGGGAACAGAACTTGGGTCCTCTCCAAGAGCAGTGACATCTCTTCACTGCTGAGCCACTTCTCTAAGCCTCTTGACCTTGACCTTTTGCCTTGATTTCAGAAACTAAGATTCTTACTTGCTTTATGATATGAAAGTATACTGATCTTTCTAAAACTATGACCCTTCTGTGGCCTTGGTAATATTCCAGATGCAGCCCACTCAGGAACTAGAATCTGTCCTTTAACTCTGCTTCATGTTCATGGCCATATTGTATTCTGAACTGGTAAGCATCACTTACCTGAGATACTGCTTTATTCTTCAGCTGCTTTATGAAACACTTTAATCTCCTCTTTTGTGCTTCATTTCTCTAATCATCTACACTTGTTGGTCTACTGTCCAGTCTTTTACCTAGCACACTGTGGCTGCTGTATTAACTTACTTCCAAGGCTGTTCCTAACCTAGCTTACCTCCCTGTGTTCCCTGTACTTACTCTGATGAGTGCAGTAACATCCAGTGATGTGAAATGAACAAATACTTAAAAGATGAAAAGACTCCACGAAAGCCTATGTTCATTGTTAGAACAAAAGAAAAGATAGCTATGGAAAAAAAAAAAAAAATGATCGCAATGGTGAACAGCCAGTGAGAAGTACAGTAGCAGTCCTAGTAAAACAAACTCAAGAGCTGGAATCAGGGTCCAGCACTGTAATCCCAGCTGGTCCAGAAACTCACACGGGAGGGTGGAGAGTTCAAGTTCAGCCTAGACAACACAGCAAGATCATGTCTCAAATAAATATTTAAAGTTGTTTAATTCTAAGCATTTGTTTTTATTTTCATTAATCTACTAAGAGTGATCAACAAAGAGATGATTATTTAACCTAGAGAGAAAATTATAAAGTGGCCAAAATAGTGCTGACCTAGTAGAACTTAAAGGACTTCCAGGCCTCTCTAGCACTTACTAGATTTATGGCCTAGACTGGCTCTTCATTTTTCTATTCCTTAGGCTGTCACCCATAAAATGAATACAATAAAGCATGCCTGTGTGTTCTATGAAGTTATTTTTATAATGAATAAAACATTATTTTTAGTAAAACAATCTGAAATTATAAATACCATGTAAGTGATATAGCTGTTGTAACTAATAAGTTGTCAAATGTTTTAAGATTTTATATATATAATTATAACTAACATATACATAAAAGACATAAAGCAGTATTTTCATTGTCTCATATTTTTGTCTTTTTTTTTTTTTTTTTGAGACAGGATTTCTCTGTAGCTTCCATCTGGCCTGGAACTCAACTATGTAGACAAGTAGACCAGGCTGACCTCAATCTCACAGAGATCTGCTTGCCTCTGCCTCTTAAGTACTGGGATTAAAGTCATATGCCACTCCAGTTCCAGGGGAGTCCGACACCCTCTTCTGACCTCCGCGGCGTTGCACGTCACGGGTGCACAGACTTGCATGCAGACAGTACATTCATACACATACGGAAATAAAATTTAAAAAAAAAGTCATATGCCACTGTGCCTGGCATTTTATAGTTTTAAAAAAATCTTGTGTGTGTGGTATGGTGTATGTGTAGTGTGTTGTATGTATGTGGGATAGGAGTCTAGTGTGGTGTATGCCTGTGTGTGTGTGTATGTGTGTGTGGAGTCCGGTGTGTCTGGTGTGTATGGCAGGAGTCTGGATTTTGTGTGTGTAGTATAGTATGTTTATTGTGTAAGTATGTGAACATGGTGTGCTGTGTATGTATATGTGTACTGTGGTATGTAGGTATTATGGCGTGCTGTGTGGCATAATGTGTTGTGTGGTATGTTGAAGTGTAGGTCCTTGTTAATGTGGGTGCATGCAACCCGTGCATGTGGGTGTGTGCATGTGTGTGCACATGCATACAGAGGCCAGAGGTCATCAATATCAGATGTCTTTCCACCTTTAATTTTTGAGACCAGTATCTCATTGAACCCAAAGTTTAACAGTTTGGGAAGGCTGGCTAGTCGTAGAGCTTTAGGTCTCTACCTCTTTTTGCCTACTCCCCAGAGTTGGATTGCAGAGTTGCCAACCACACAGGGCTTTGGACCTAGGTCCGAGGGATCCGAACTCAGGACCTCATGCTTGTGTGTCAGGCACTTTACCAATGAAGCTATCATTCCAGGCTCTTGTACTATTTTTAAAAGAATGTATAAAGTAAACATAGTGTGAAAAGTAAACAAGAGTTTGTGGAAATTTCTTTACAAGGAAATTTAAAGGACAGAACCAATATCACTTGGAAGCAGAATATGCTCAAATCATCCCCAAATTTAATCAGATTAATTTGAGATTACTATGCCAGACCAAAACCTCAAAAATCTTACCAAAAGGACTTGGCAGATGAAGAAAGGGATAAATTGCAGTGACTGGTTTCATTATTCATGCAAAAACATCTACCTAAAGCAGGAGTTCAGATGATTCCACATGGCAATAACCGTGGAAGAAAGAATGAAGTGAAATACAACAACATGTCATAGAGGGGTAGACTCCTTTAATGTGGAACAATAAGCTAAGGATAGGAATTGTTTTCTCTTTTGAGTGTAAACACAGTCTAAATTTTCTAGATAATTTCCAGATAATTAAAAAAATAAAGTATGGCATGTCTATTGACCTAAATATTGCAGTCTATATTTGCTTTTGAAAATCTTATGTTTCCAATCATATGCCAAATCCCATGTCTCACAACATCTAATAAAAGTGACTAACATCAGGTCCCTTTCCACAGATACAGAAACTAAAACCATAAGGTAACTAGTTTGTCACAGTGAAAGGAGAGGGATAACACTGTAAACTGTAATGATATACACTGAAGGACATCATATAATGCTCAATGAAGAAAGTTTGGGGATTCTGGAAAAAACACTCCCAACCCAGGACACCTTTCCCAGGTCTTAGAGGCCATCCGAAGGTACACTAAGGCATCCTAAAGCATTCTTGGTTTGTCTCTGCTACAGGAAGCTCCACTTATATAAAATAGACCTTTAATAGTTAACAAAAATTCTTATCTGAATCCCAACCATCACCACTACTATCAGATGTCAGGGTTATTTTCGCCTCTCCTTAACCACCAAAACAAGCAGTAAACAAGTTAAAATATTCATATAATACTTTCTTGTTTTTCTTTGATTTCAGGTTTTCCTGTTTCGACAATAATGCAAATAAATGGAAGCCGTTTATAGCTAATGAGTGACATTTCCTTGGCCAAGGCATTTCTGTCCAGTCTCACTTTCCTCTTTTTTCAGATACAGGACTGTGACGAGGTGGTCACAAAAGCCCTTCAACCCTTTAGTTTTGTAATACAGTCAAATCCATGAGGTATCTACAGTGAATTAAAGAACAAAGGCCACAGCAATACACATGGTTCACTGAGTGATAGAAAACCCAAGATTACAAGAGAATCTGGGGGCTGGAGAGATAGCCTAGCGGTTAAGAGCACCAACTGCTCTTGCAGAGGACCCAGGTTCGATCCCCAGCACCCACATGGCGGCTACGAACCATCTGTAACTCCAATTCCAGGAGAACTCCAGTTCCAGGGGAATCCGACACCCTCCTCTGACCTCCGTGGCATTGCACGACACAGGTGCACAAACCTACATGCAGACAATGCATTCATACACATACAAAAATAAAATTTAAAAAAAAAAGAATCTGAAATTTCCCCGATCCTTTCGGACCACTCCAGCTTTAATCACACACTGGCATTTGGGGACAACAGAGAAGAACAAATAGGAAGGTTTCTGAGATCAGCCAAAAAAGGTCATTTGCTTATAAAAATGCAGCAGTTCCTTCACTCTGGCTCTTAACACAGACACACAGAAATAGACACACACACACACACACACACACCACAATAATAACAAGCACAACTAACAGTTTTAATATTGATATTATAGGAAAAGAGAAGTCATTTTACTGAAATAAAAATATTTTAAACCCAGAGAAGATGATTTGGTTTTGAGCATCTTAAAGAAATGACACTGTATTCAGTCTTCTCTATCACCATCCCATATGCAAAGCCCCTAGCAGAACTTAGAACTGTGGCGCTTTCTTATGTACATAGAAAAAAATTGCACGGCTATAGCAGCAACATCAGTTTCCTGTAAACTTTCTATGATGGAAGTCATAGAATTTATGGTAAAACCCTGTAGAGTGGTGAAACAAATTTCTTTCATATTTATCATTCATTTTATTCTCTGTGCATTTGACGGAAAACCTTTTAAGAGCACCAATAATGTGAGAAAGCTACAACAACTAAATTTATTGTTAAGTATCACATCACTGGTCCTCCTGGGAGTTTAGGAAGAAAACTTAAATCACATTCCCTAACATGTTGGAGAGATTCCCAGAGCTGTGCTGGCCCTCAGAGGCAAGCTGTCCAGAACACACTGGAATCTCAGAGCTGGTGACAAAGAAATACTGCTCAAACAGAAGCAGATTGGAGCTTCCCTTTTATTCCATTTTTTTAACATAGTACAAATTCTCTCCTTTCCCACATTTCTTATTCCCCTCCCCCATTTCCTCCTGTTTCACCTGACTAAACTGTAGGTATTTGTTCCATCACCTGACTTAGGGACAGGCTAGAATTATTAGGAAAAAAAAAAACCTTCCATTGTTACACTGGACAACTGGACAATGACCTTCCCCGTCCTTGAGGCTCAGCATGACCTTTCATCTTTCCTGTCTCCAATGGTCTCTCCTTTTTTTTTGATTTGGTTTTTTCCAAACAGGGTCTCCCTGTAGCCCCAGCCTGGAACTCACTCTGTAGACCAGGCTGGCCTTGAACTCACAAAGATCCACCTGCCTCTGCCTCCTGAGTGCTAGGTCTCTCCTAACAACTAAAACCACACTTGGTTGGGCTGAATTCCAGATTGTCATAAAAAGAACCCTGTCCTTTCAAAACAAAACCAATTTTTACACCAAGGTGGGGGAGAAACACAAGTCCATTGTTCCCTCACAGATGGAAGTTGGAGTTACTAAGGCAACTGCTCTAATCCTCCTTTTTACCACCTTTTTCACACCACTGGCCTATCAAGTATGCTACCTTTTAACTCATAAACTCAAAAGCTGGTAGTCTAACTGGCTGCCCTAATTAGCTACGATTTTCACACTACAGACAACATGATGAGCTAATCGAAATTTGCAAAATAATGACGTACCTCCAGCAAATATTCCTCCTCCTGAGGCCTAGTCTTAGAATAACAATAATGAGACCATTATTAGAGGAGGGCATTAAAATGCTGCACTGCTGCTAAACAGAGAACTTAATTGTTCTGGTCTTGTCCATTGAATCAACAACCTATTGTGTGGACTTGAAAAATAAAGGACTGGAGAATGGGTGCCGTGATGATTGCTCTGCGGCCACACCGGCCCTCGGCCCTCGGGAGAATTGTTTTCTTTTCAGACTCTTGATGGACTAGTAGTTTTGTTTAAAAGTAACATAAAAGGCGATTGTCTGGATTTTTAAAGAAAAGTCCTATTTATTGAAATCCTTAGAAGCAGTTGCATGGATTTGTTCCTGACCCCTGAGATAAAAACACAGTGATCATAATAAGACTATTTGTGGAGCCCTGTTACCACTGCCTACAGAAACAAGATAAGAGACTGTCTTTTCTAACTACAGTAGGAAGGAAGGAAGTACTTCTGAGCAGAAAGCAAGAATGATGAAAGGTCAAATACTGGAGAAAGCTCATTAATCTCTGAAAGGGAGACTTTAAAAAAATAATGCTAATTTAAGAATTCCGTGTAATTGCTACATATTCAAGCACATGTAAAAAGCACACAGCTTTTCCTCTCTGCCCACCTCCTGCCCTTGAGATTCTTTCCTTTGGTGAAAGACATTTAAAATAAAATGATTATTAAATAACTAAAGCAACATGGCTCAGGACAACCTGGAAAACAAGAACCACAAAGGTTTTCAGGTAATTATTCTTAGGGTCATCCAATGTCTATAGTGGGAATAATAAAACACTAGAGTTAAAGGTTAACTACTGTAAGATTCTTAGCAGGAGAGAAGCAGTGTTTACACACTGTAAAAGTGTCTTCCATATGGAGCCATGGCATGCTCTCTGTGAGGTCAGACCAGGATTTTTGCGTTGAATTGGGGGGGGGGTATTTTAGTATTTGAGGTGGGGTCTGTTTGTTTTTTAAACCAAGTGAAATCTGTATTATTCAAAAAATGTATTAACTTGTAAATAAGACCTCTTGCGTCATTCAGTCTGTGCTTTGCTTCATTTATCTTCGTCTTGTTAGGCTAAATTAATTAACAATCTCACTGTTGCACACTTTCTCTTTTCATCACATCAAATAATGGCCAGTACATGGAAAAATCATTACCTTGGGAATTCTGCAACCGTGCAGCTAGGAAGAGTTTCCAGGTATCAATGTAGTAAGATTCCGCTTGTGTTTATTAAATGCATCTTTCATTGTTAAACTCAATTGTTAGCAATCAATTAAGTACCCAAATCTTTAACATACTATCCTAAGAAAACAAGTTCAAAAAGGAAAAGGAAAACTCAAAGTTGTAAGGATACTTTAGAAGAACATGTCTATGACCAGGTCTCACTATCAGTTTCACCTAAATAAGAAATTGCTGTGCCCTTGGCAGGTGTGCTTTCCCAAACAGCACAATCTGCATGAAGGCTTAGAAGACATACCCCAAGCTGTTCTGCTCCTTGCTTTGGAATGTCTAGCATGTGATAAATTGCATGATTAGAATTTCATTGGTCACTCCCATTATTTTGAATCTATAAGAGTGAAATGCGGTCAGTACTTTGGTAAGTTTCCTTTTCATCCTGAAACCCCATGGCATCTGGAGTTATGCAAATGGACAAAACAGTAAAGCCTTTTTAATCTTTTCCCTCATCTACTGGTGCTTCTTTCCCCCAATCACAGCTTTGTTCGTGATATCTTTCTGCTAGCATTTCTTATTTAATTAAAGCAGACACTGACAGAAGGACATGGATTAGCACTGTAATGATGCATTTACTTAGATTAATCGGAGGCTCCTTTTAGAGTAATGGCTTAAACAAAGAACAAAAGGAAATTGTTATGAAACAGCCTTTTATCCCAGGCAAAGGTCGCATTATGAGGTTTTTAATTTTGTCAGCTTCTGTTATACTCTGCCTTGCTAGTGGAACATGAGAAGTGCTTTTACCCCCAATAAAGCCAGTTATTATAAAAACAGCCATTAAAGCTGCAAATTAAAATGTCTGATTTTAAAACAGGTTACTTAGCTTTCAGAATCCTCTAATTAGCATGTTGTGCATTGTTGTGAGGAAGAGAAGACTAAAAATGCTAATGACCTACCGCCAGGTGACCACACTGCTGTGCAAAATAGTAAGGACCTTTTCAAGGAATGTGATGAATTAACCAAGTGCAGGGTCCAGCACCCTCAAGCACAGCTCCAGATGAACACAAGGCCAGGGCTACAGAGAGATGTCAGCAATGCTCGGCCTTGGTCCAGAGGCCTCTCGGCCAGCTATGTTTTACATAATCACTAAAAAGAGAGCAGACTTCTTCCTCCCACAAAAGACAGTAAATGAAATGGCAATGCTCTGCAGTTTGAGTTAGAAATAACAACAGTCATCTGATTCCCAAGGTCAAAGTGCAAAGGAAAGAATCACACTCCCAGCAAAACTCCCTCGGCCTCGCTTCAACCAACATCATCCCTCTTGGATAAGTGGGACCTGCTGAGTACTGTTAAGTTCTGAAAACAGCCTGTCATCATAGCATTCACCTGCATGCACTGTGCTGGCTTTAAACTGCCCAGAGGGAAACCAGGTTTCACTTTCTGAGCCTCACTTTACCCCCATGTTACTGACTCTACTCAACTGGTTCTTGACCAAACGTTATTCTTGACAAGTGATATTCAGTTATGTGTCACAAGATGACAGGAATACAGAATTTTATCACTGTGCATCACTTAGAGAATAATTTCAGGCACCCTCCATTTGGATGCAGTCTTCATCATTAAAGAAAACTCCATTATGTAGCTTGTTCCCCATTGTCTCTACTTAACTCAATTACTTGCCCTTATTTCTCTTTATGGATATTGTGATTCCGTGCTCTAGAAGGCTACTACATAGTGGGTGCATGCACAGAATGGGTGAGGAACATCTCTAGATTCCACATAGAGAAACCCTATTCTACTCAAGTGTCACACGAATACCACTGAATGGTTTGCTCTCAGAAGTTCCTGAGGCCAGCAGTGTTTGAGGTTTCCCTTTCTCCATGTCCTGAGCAATGTAAAACAGATTGTCAGTGGAATAGCAAGAAATCTATCAGTCCAAATCATTAGTGACAGTTGGCTAGTAATACCCTCCAGGGAAAAAGTTATTTTTTTATTATGTTAAGTGATTAAGTATTTATGAACACTGAAAAGTTTGACCACCCCAAAAGATTAAAATAATAAGCATTCATTTAGCTCATGTGTTTGCAGAACAGCTAGTCATTTCTTTGGGTTCAGATGGGTTTGTGAACCTATCTAGTATGGCTGGCATTGGGTGGATCTGCGTTGGCTTGGCTCCCTGCATCTATCTCGTCCTTCACCAGGATAGCTCAAGCTGTTACTTCATGGAGGCAGAGAAGTGCAGAACCAGGAGCCTGTGAGTGTGTGTCACCTTTACTCATATCCCAATGACCCAAGCAAGTCCAGGTGCCTCTGAGTGTGTGTCACCTTTGCTCATATCCCAATGACCTAAGCAAGTTAAATGTTGAACCCTAGAGTCAAGGGATGAGGCTGAGTCTGTCAAGACTGGAAGGGCACTTCACAACTCATAAAGGCTGTGACTGGGAGGAAGGATGGGAAAATCAAGTCTTTCAAATATCAGCCCCAGCCAAGAAATCAAGGTCATGCTGAGACCCCAAGTCTTCCAGCAGAAGCTTCCGTCTCATTCCATTGTAACTAATGCCATCTGTACAGCTACTTGGAACTGGCAGGATTTCCACTTTGATAAGTGAGTAAAGCTTTTTGAGAACAATTAACAAATAACCCTATCACATTATATCCCCATTGATTCCCAGTATAAAAACGACAAGTTTAAAGGTAATCCTAAAATGTGGCCTATAAAAATTCAACAGTTATTTCTGTGTTCTGATTTTATGTGAAGTCTTTATAAATCCCTCTCTTCTATGCTAATTTACAACTTATTTTAATAATTTATTTTTAAAGCAAACCTCTAAGTTATGGTTTGCATATTATAAACAAGGTCAGTATCAGGCAAGAATGCAACTTGCACTAGTTTTCTAGTGTTCTAATCAACCAAATTCTCTCACCTGGTCTTTAGCAAATATCGATCATTAGGGCAGTAATCCAAGACCAGGAACAGGGCAAAGGTGACAGGTCCCTGTGAGAGTCAAGAACGGCATTGTGCCCTCACTAACATTGAGTTCTAAACAAACAATAGGCCAAGTTCAGAACGCTGTACCAATTCTCAGAAGAAGGAGTTTGAGTTTAACTTAAAACTTCCTTTAGTCTCTTTGCTCTGACAGAAACACAAAGAGACTAAGAAAAAGAAACACTTGGCTGTCAGAAAAAGAGAAGGTCATAGAGAGAAAGGATGGCAAAGGAGAGGACGGCCTCCTCAACAACTGCTACCTCTGTGTACCCACTACCTAGTGTGCAGCACAGGTTCAAACACTGCACTGGCTCAAACTGTTCCACATTTAGAAACACAGATAAGGATTCAAGACAGTAAGTTCTTTTTAAAAAAATCCTTTTCACTGTCACAGTGCATACTCAGGAAGTCCATACATTTATGTCAATCTGGTTTTTATAGGATAAAATGGATCACTGGTCAGATTACATGTGGACCCACATCTACTACCCCAGATGTTAACAGAGGTAAAAATAGAACTTAAATTAGCCTCGAGAAAGTACTAGGAAGAAGACTGATACCATAAATGGCCTAATACTACCAGTGGAGGCAGTTGTGGGACCCAGAGGAGTAGCTCAACCACTTTCACTTTATAAAGGGTGTTAGGAACATAAACAGAATAAGGGTTTAAATATCAGATCAGTTTTAATTCCAATGGTGCCAGAACCTTCTCCTCTGTTCCGTTAATGCTATTTCTGAAGATATCTTCCCTAGCCAATGACGTGAACCTGCTATACTCTTAATTCTAATTATAGGAAAAGCTTGCTCCCCACCCCCCAAATAGTCAAAGATAATCAGTAAAGTGGTTGCAGTGCTCTTGTGTAGACTCAGGGAAGCAACCTCATCTTTCTCTACCTCCAACTACCCTCATGCCCTGAGTATTAGCCCAACAACAACAAAACTATCTCAAATTAATGTTGCCAAATCTTTTAAGGATAAAATAATTTCCCTCAAGGTTATAGTATCGATTTAAATCGCAAATGCCTGGAAAGAAAGATAATGTCATGAGTTCTTTGCAGACTAATAGATACATGACTCTCATTTTGTATGGCTAGACTATTCCAGTTTCCAAAAGAAAATGACAACATGAGAAGAGAAAATTATGCAAAAATCCTTTCAATTAATTCTATTCAAAACAGTTCATAGTTATTGGGGAAAAAAATGTTAGCATGCATTCCCATAGAGGACACGAACCAGGACTAGAAAGCCCGCTCAGCAGTTAGAGCACTGGCTGCTCTTGCAGAAGACCCAGGTTCAATTCCCAGCACCCACAAGGTAGCTAACAGGCATCTGTAACTCCAGTTCTGATGCCCTCTTCTGACCTCTGCAGGCTTTATATAACAGGTACACTTACATGCATGCAGGCAAAATACCCATACACTTAAAAAAATGAAGAAATCAAAAAAATTTTAAAAGAGGACAAGAACAATGTCTTCTCTCCAGAAAAGAAAAAAGCTTCAGACTAATTTTGGAAGAAATATTTCAAGGCCAATGTGAGAGACTATCTAAAATAAGGCCTAACTGCAAAAGAGGTCAAAGCCACATGTTCTTACTTGGGAAAGCTAAAGCAATCATATAAAAAAAGAAAAAGAAAAGAAAAGAAAAAACGAGTAGCATGCTGGACATTAGAATATGGAATAAGCCAAAAGATATTGCCAGTCAAAAGGCACAAAGTTTCATTTAGGTCAAAGAACAGATAAGAATGTAAGGGGCTAGATATGTAAATTTGCTTAATTCTATAACTTTAAAATATATACTTATACACTATCACTGTGTACTTCAAAACTGCACACAACTGTAACTTGTCAAAAAGATAAGGAGTTCTAAAAAATAAAATATAAATCTTAAGCCATTCTTAAATGTGAAATAAAACAAAACCCAAACATCTGCTCTACCCAAAGAAGATATTCTCTGTGTCCCCTACACTCAACTCTCTGCTTCAGCTGCAGCAAGCTCTCCTCCCACAGATATGTATTATACAACATTAGGGAAAAAAAAAATCCTAGAACAACATATGTGTGATCCCATTACTATTGGATTATTTGTTTAAAAAGATGAACCAGAACCAGAAGTAGCAGCTTACTCCTGAAATCCCAGCACTCAGAAAACTGAGGCAGGAGGAGTACCAGGAGTTCAAGGTCAGACTGGGCTACAGGCATGAGACCTTGACTCCAAAAATGAAACAACACCCTGTCAAAAAAAAAAAAAAACAGCAGTAACAGAAATAACAATGAAAGATATAAAGAACTAGAATAAAAAGCAAGGTGAAAATTTGTACGACTGAGTGTAAGGTTTGATCTGTTTTCCTTGCTGTTTTAATGTAAAGCAATAAAAATATTTAAACAGCATAATACAAAGGTATAATAACAATAAAGGTATATGTGCCTACTATGTGATGCTATCCTGTGAGCAATTTTGGATGAGGAAGACAGACAGTGATGAAAAAGAAAGACAACATAGGGAAGGGTCGAAAGGACAGGAGAGCTTCTGTCAGAAGCAGGCCCCCTTAAGAGTTTTATCCATTTTGAATCTGATTTGGTCTAAGTTGAAAATTTGGAATTATTTGAGGAAGGGGTTAATTCTTCAGAATGACTAAAACTAAAACCTCAAAAGCCACTATCTCTAGAAACCCCACCCCATGGCTGAGAGCGAGTGCTATGGGAGGTGCAGACTGACAAGGTGAACAAGTTTCAAATTTGGCTTGATCCTCTTGATCCTCTTGCTCAGAGTAGTTAGTACCCCAAACTCTGAACAAGATCTCTTCCCCGATGAGACCGCCAGCACCCCTGAGACCAAGAGCTGATATTCTTAGATCTGACAGACAGACATGGCCAGTTATACAGCAGTGGGGTTTAAGGGTTACCTGGCAAAGAGAATAAATTTGATTAAGAAAACAAGAAAACCAGAATCTTATTTCAATGCTGGGCTTTTTTGAATTTTTTTTAAATTTTTTTTTATTAATTTTTATTTATTTCTGTATGTGTATGAATGTACTGTCTGCATGCAAGTCTGTGCACCCGTGTCGTGCAATGCCGCGGAGGTCAGAAGAGGGTCTCGGATTCCCCTGGAACTGGTTTAAGCAATAAAATCTTGCTACAAAAAGGCCCAGGGTGAGGTTAAGAAACAAATACATCAGCCTAATCTTTCTGCTCTGCCTAGAAATACTTCAAGAAATATGCAAACAGACAAATGGAGACTCCTCAAAGCCTATGTACAATATACATCAATTAAAAGCATGACCCTTTAAATGTAATTTGTAAGTATCGAATAGACTTTCCATAGCTACATTTGGAAAACAAATTTCCTCCCAAACCCACATTAATTTTTTAGGCCAAATCTGACCTACAGTATTCATTTCTGTCTTGTTTTTTAAACTAGTGAGAAGATCTCTAATTTGAAACAAATCCATTAAAGTCCATCTTAAGCAGAATTATATAATAATGAATAGGATTAGCATATGAAAATGTCATACACAGGCAGGTAAAGTGCTCACTCCCATCCTTGTGGAAGGCACACATCTAACAAAAATGTCAAACTGAAATGGGGAAGTGAATATAAAAACATATTCTTTTATTATGAAACTTCTTTTATTTATGAAAAAGGAAAACTATATGTTTAAACCCAGTGAGAAATCCATATACTTTTCCATTTTCAAAATAGCATAAATTCAAAGTCTGAAATTTATCTAGCTATATCATCTTGTTTGCATTCTATTCTTTGACAACGCTAATAAAATCGTCTCTGTAGCGGCTGTTTAAACAGTAATCACTTTCATTACATCACCCATACTCCTTTACACTTCTGGAAAGTGAAGTGGCAGTAAATAAACTGCAAATATTGGATGAGTCAGTGGACAAATCAAAACTTTGTCCCAGATCACGTGTCCACCTACTGCATAAGAAGCACAATCTCTGGTTGTGATCATTAGAGCACTTTTAGTTGTAAGTGATAAAAATTAATTCAAAAATGGCTTTATAAAAAACAATGTATGGCTAGGTATGGGGGATCCATGCCTTTAATCCCAGCACTTGAGAGCAGGGGCAAGTGGATCTCTGTGAGTTCAAGGCTGCCTTTGTGGACAAACTATGAAACCAGCAATTTTTTTTTTTTGCAGTTCTTAGCCTTTCTCAGTTTGAATTCCTACAACACTGGCAAAGTCTACAGAGCCCTGCTCAGCCTCTCTCTACATGCTTTCATCTTTTTGTTTATTGTTTGTTTGGAAACAAGGCTTGTACTGCTGCTTAATTTGGCCTTGCTTCCCAAGTGCTAGGATTACAGGCATGACATCAGGCTTCCGTCCTGAAAATTTTCTATTCATGGTCCCCAAGTACTACAGAAACTGCTTAGGGACCAGCTATAAAAGTTTCTCTCTGAGTCCAAGCAAGCTAATACCTTTATTTTGAAGAAAACCCTGTGTAACTTAATCATTTATCTTAAAGTTAATCGAAAGACTTCTACATCTTTAAATATAGACCATAAAAGGACAATATATTAAAATAGTATCAGGACTAGCAAGATAGCTCCACAGGTAAAAGCCTCTGCCTCCAAGCAGATGCCTGACAGCCTGAATTCAGTCCCCAGGACTGACATGGTAGAAAGACAGAACTGGCTCCCCCAAGTTGTACACACACACACACACACACACACACACACACACACACACACACAAAATAAGAATGTAATTTTTAAAATGAAAGTCCTATTGGCCATTTGTATCTTGAGTTGAAGCAGTCATCCAATTCAAACCTAAAAGAGCCAAGTGTCAGGGGATGCGGGGAGAGCATAAATACAAGAAAGTCTGAGTGAGCCCAGAGAGTCGTTGCAGGACAGAACTGGAAGGGAGCAGAGATAATTTTCATTAATGTCAAACTCAACCCCATATTTATTTATTTTATACATGTGTTTAAAGCACTGTGTGCAAACTATGGTGCTCAAGAAAGTACAAGCAACACGGCTCTTAGTTTAGTACCCCATCCCCCTTCCTGGCTCCTCAAGTGACAGTGAGACGGAGGGAGGTGGCAGGACAATTCCTTCTCTTCCTCTCTCAATCATAAGCCCCAATTTTTTTTCAGGTCTTATGATAAATAATGCATTTTACATTTTTAAAGAGGTTTTACTCAAGTCATCTGTAAATTATTTCTTTACTTTTTGCCCAACTTCCAGGATAACATGGAAAAGCAAGCAGTACATATAAGGAAAGCTGAGTATAAGTTAGGCAATGAAAAGCTGGTACATTATGGAAAAGATGGTGAGTATGGCCATCTTGGAATTGTATTTCATTTACTCAATAATTATAAATGGAGTGCTTACTGAGCAGTAGGCATTATATGGTTGTATAAGTTATTTAAGATGGATTAGACATATCCCTGCCTGTTAGAAAAAATTCAATCAGAAACTAACAGAAAGGACTCTTGCAAAAACTACTAAAAAGACAAATTGTGACAAGTACAACAGAGAGATAGAAAACACAATGGGAGTTCAAGTAAAGATCACACACTGCCAGGAACAGGCCTTGGATGAGACATAGAATTCCTACCACTGAGTATGTTTGATAGAAGCAACCCAAGAAGGAGGGGTGGGAAACAACACAAAGATACAATTCTTATTGGTCCAAATGTACCCAGAGATTTTGGATGAAGGTACCAGATATATAAAAGCTATTTTAATGTCCTTCATTTTTAATGCATTGTATTATTCAAAACATGAAGATTTTGAGAGTTATAAATAATATATGCTAAAATATTTTTGCAGTCAAACATTTGCAATGCACAAAAAATTGGACTTTTCATATACAATTGGTAACAGGCATTACATGCCAAACATACTAAAGATAAATGTTAATTTTTTGTTATTTACATGTTAGCAAATGAGTAATAAAATATGAAGAAAGCCTCCCACGTATAATGGAAAGTAGTTTTAATATTTGAGAGGCTGTATAAATTATCTGCTTAAATGGGCAGGTAAAATCTATATCTCCTCATCATAAAAATAACTAGGCCTCCACAAAGATTTCAGTTTCCTGGTGGCCAGTAAAGAAAACATATACCATTTGCACAAATACTCCATGGTCTATGTAAGCAGAATAATGATTGTTCGTGGGAGACTCAAGCAAACCTCAAGATTATCTGGCAGTCCAAATGGCACACTATTGGGATAATCCTAGTAGAAGAATCTAGAAAGAAAAACTGCTTCCTGGGCTTATTAGGTCTGAGGAACATTGTGGGAACTGGATTTGGGGCAGCCTTTTGTTTTCTAAATAGTCAAAAGAAAGCTCAACACGTGTCTTCACTGTGTCTTTGACCCAATATGTGGTTCTTTAGGGACCACACAGTGGCTTCCTCTCCCTGTATAATGGACATGGTCACAGAGCTTACACATAACTAGTAGAGTGAAGCAATAATGACATTCTCATGAACCTTCTAGAGTGCTTAACCTAAAAATGTCCACCTTCCCATTTAGATCCATGTGCAGTAACTAACTCACCACAGAACTTTTGTTAAGCTTTCTGTAGATGAAACTGATAACCTTTCCCACTGGCAACCTCATGTCTCTAACATTTTTAGCAAAGGAAATATAAATCTTTCAAAATATCTTGTGTATCATATTTTTTTTACTCTAAACCATCAGTCATTTTCCAAGTATGGTTTCTAGGAAACCATGTGGAAAACTAGATGCTACCTAGAAACTCTCAGAAACAATGGAAAGCTAATTATGCTAGCTAGAAAAGTATAAAAATCTTTTCAAAAGAATATTTAATTAAGAACTAATTTAATAGCTTTAAAGAGCAAAGTGTATATTGGATAAAATTTATTTAGCAGGTACTCAACTCTGCCCAAGTTTTATCCATATAGTATAGGATATTTTAAGGCTTAATGAAATTTTTAGATTACTTAAATTTGGGTGTAGGTTTTGGTGAAAACTAAAGGGAATACAAAATGTTAACTGTTTTATTTATAATTTGTATTGGGTTAAGGTACACAAATGGTCTCTATATTTTTCTGAATTATACAACATCATATTGTAACACTTTCTTTTACTTGTAGGACAATTTAAAGGAATTAAGTTTAAGTTTACTTCCCAAATAAGTAGCATACAGTCAATGAATGAGAAACAGTTTGGGTAAATTTAATGAAAGCTTATGCCTTGGCTCATGTTTATGGGTATGTGTAATACAACTTAGGCATCTATAGGTCACATAAAAACTTCAAAAAAAAAAACAAAAAGAGGGAGGTGGGAAGTGGGGTAATATCCTTTCTGGGATACAAATGGAAAACTCTGTGTTCCAATCCTATTGATAAATTTTCAATTTTTGAGATCTTGAAACTAACAATGGGAGGAGAATTGTATGTTCCCACAGGTAAAAATCACCAATCTAAATGCCTGAAAATGTACAACTTTTGGCTGTGCAGGATGGACTGGGAAATGCCAGCAGAGAGGCTGACCCATCTGAACATTAAAGAAAGTGGAACCTCAGACTGTCTGAGTCACAGACACTGAGCATCTCTCTGAATTCTATTGGGGTTAACTGTTTATAATGGGCCCTAATGAATTTTACCTTCCAGATACTAAGAAACCTTCCTACCTCTCCCCTTTATAGGAAAAAGAAAAACATGATGGTAATGAAATCATTCCCTAACCATAAATTAGAGCCAACTGTTATAGTGGTAATTTCTTATAAAACAGGTATAACTACCCTTTTTTAATTGACTGATAGGCATAGGAACTGTGAAAGGATAATTCTCTATCTAGAGCCAAATTTAATAGTAAAGTCTTTATAAGCTGTGTAATTAAGCAAAATATATTAGTACAGGAAAGCTCTGACATCAGCAATGAATTATTCTGCCTAGGAGATGTTGGCTAGGGGATTCAAACCCCCCCCCCAATTATAAAGGCCTTTTGCCTATAAGTGGGATATATGCAAGGAGAAAGGCAGTAAGTCCCTGTTGTCGAAGACCTGGTGTAAGCATGAAAAAATGTTGAGACGTCACTTGCTAGCGTACAACTGGCCTCTGAAATGCTAGAGAGCATTACCAAAGGCCACTAAAGCAATACAGCAAAATATTGGTCTCCCTGAGACAAGCAAAACTCCTCCATCAGTATCATCTACACCTCAACTGCCTGGAGATACTGTGCAACAGTGGCAGCCAAGTGTCTATATATATCCCAAATCTAATTGGCTATTAGCTCTCTTCTTGGAGGAATAACTCACAGTGGATGCCACAAGCTTATGTCCTCTAGTGGTTAGGAGATGTTATAAGTCACAATAAGAACTTGTCACCCTTTATAGAGAAACCACAGTTTGTGGATTAGCATACCATCCAAGCTTCTGTGTCTATGCTCACAGCTTAGCTTGCCATAATAATTAGTACTGCTTAAATGCCTGTACATCCAATAGCTTGTGCTTTGTTAGTATGACTAAAAAGGTATCACTGAAAAGCTGTCAACCCATGAAGGGAAACAACCTGAACAGATTAGAGTCCAAAATGACAACTCCAAAAAAGTAGACTGTTTTCTTCTCACCCACTTGTGCCCCTTTCCTAAAGCCCAGGGAACAAATTGCGGAAGAGGAGGCATGGTAGAATGTAAGGGCTGCGGAGAGATAGGGGTGAATCATGAGACTACAGCAATATAGTCTGGACTCCTAATTGATCAACATGCCTGTGTATACAAGCTTCTCCAACTGGACTATGGGAACCTTGGGTTGTTCAAAATTTGGACATAGATACTTGCAAAATGCTCCAAATACCTAATTATATGGCAAAGTGAGTAACATCAATGTTATCTGCAAACAACAGTGTTATTATATTGTAGAATCCCTTAAAAATAAACAATAATAATAAAATTTTAAAAAGAAAATATAATAAAGCAAAAAAAAAGAAATGGATTGTTCTCACACCCATTTTACTTAATTAAAAGATTAATTTGATTTAAAAAAAAGAACTAATTTCAAAAAAGAGAACTAATTTCAATGAGTCACAGTTAATCCCAAAATTTAGACTTCCAGTGTATCTAAATGATTACAATAACTTTCTTCTCTTGTCAATGTTCCTACACTTTACTCATTCACTTGGTTACTTATCAACCAAATACTTATTGGGTGCTTAGTATCTGCCAAGCATTCTAAGTGACAATGAGTCAAAGATTTTGAGGTTTTTCTCCATTGGGGGACTTCATCTACAACAGAATATCATGACAATGCAAAGATACTACCAAATCACCAAATGCTTTAAATCTAAGGTAATAGTTGGGTAGGTAGGGTGGTGCACATTGAAACTGGGATAATATAGATATATAATGTGCTCTACTTCTCACTTTGAATTATGGAATAAAGAGTTGCAGCTCCACAGGTACTTCTTCATTCTGGAGGAATTCACCTGACCTAAAGCAAGACTCCTTGAAAGCTGAAAAATTCTCCTATTTAAAGAGAAGCAATGAGCTGATCTATACATCTATCTATCCATGTATATGTGTGTATCTCTCATATAATTATGTGTATGTATATGTATCTATGCTTCTATATAGCTATTTGTCTACTTATCTATGCATGTATGTATCTATTTTTATAGCTACCTATGTGGTACTGAAGCTTTATCCCGGGGCTGCACACTTGCTGGACATTATGTTTGAGCTACATCCCTAGCCATAGCTGCTTTTGATGACAAGGAACTAAGCAATGACACAGAACTGTCAAAAAATCCAAATGTACTTTTTAAAAAAATCCATGTATTGACACCTCAAGACTAACTGTGATGATCTAATTAACAAGAATGCTAATGGAAAAATATTTACTTGGGGTTCTCCAGACTATAATGGTATTGCCTTCCAGCCATCCACACCTATGGCCCATCCCATCAAAGGGTAGTATATTGTGTTTTCTATCTGAAAGGCTTAGACAAAGGGCTAAAATATGACCAGTTCAGTAAAGATTCACAGCTGCTGAGGTGCTCAAGGTAACAATTCAGATCACTCTCCTGCATGACAGATAATGCCTCAGTCTTCAACATTTAAAAGGCCCTCATCTCCAAGAGGACCAATATTAACATACAGAAAACAGAGAGTGATGGACTCAGATAAGAACCAGAATACAGTTGAGGGAAAGAAGGAGAAAGTTTTACTACGAACTTACAACTTAATTTTGGAAAAGAAAAAACTGTTTTAGAATAAGTTTCTAATTCTCATATCTGAATATATTTATCTTTAAAATGCCCAGGCGTGGTGGCCTTTAATCCTAGCACATGGGAGGCAGAGGCAGGTGGATCTTTGTGAGTTCAAGGCCAGCCTGGTGGTCTACAGAGCGAGTTCAAGGACAGCTGGGGCTACAGAGAGACCCTGTCTCAAAAAGAAAAAAAAAAAAAAGAAAAAAAAAAGCTAAACATCAAAAATACCTGCAATTAAAAATGCTAAAATGTGGGCTGGAGAGATGGACT